>OMNN01040504.1:0-19425 GCA_900302755.1 Chromis chromis | reverse complement strand
GTATATATGTAGTCATGTGAGATGTCATGTGAAGATGTATAAATGCCAACCTTTGCACCACTTTGTGAAAGGATGCACTTTATTGGCTACAATGATGAAAAAGATTACCTAAGCTGGGTGTGACACAAAGTTTGCTGTGTACTTTGTCGAATAGCTGCATAAGTAGAAAATCCCTGCATTTATATTTTTGAACAGTAACATGTTAGAAATTTAGACACAAAATGTGACTTTTTTTTGCTAAAGTAGTGTTATTTTAGATGTTTTTTTTCCAGCCTTACGTACTCCAGTTGTCAAAATCAAGATTCAAAACTAGTTTTCTTTGCCATCATGGGTTTTTTAAAGTTTTAATGCTGCGAGGCTTGCGTTAGTCAGCCTTAAAGTGTTTCATTAGCCTAGCTTAAGCTGCAGAAGTTCTGAAGGCCCTTGTGCCTTTCACTGCCCTGGAGGAAATAAATTCACGATGACTAAAAACGAACTCATAGCGTCCCCCTACTGTAGAATTGAATCGAGGCAAAAATCCTTCAAACATGCGGGTGTCATGGATGACGAGCTCAGCATGACTAAGTAAGTGTCAGAGAAAATAATTTGGCAGCTTCCAGGAGTCTTACACAAGAGTGTATGAGAGTATGCGACTGATAGACAAATGGGGGTTTTATGTTTTAACACATTTCATGTTGTACTTCAATGATGAGGGCTCTTTTCTGTTTGGATTAATGGCATTACAGAAAACCTTTCTTACGACATGGTGGTTGTAAATATGTTTGTTACACACCTTGTAAGGGGGTGTTATAATCACAGAGGTCCTTTTAGAGCTACTACACTCTATAGCTGTGCAACTGTTTGAAATCAGAAAATTTTAGTGTCAGTGAAATAATATGACAACCCTTCTTCGTATTTTTCATGGTCATCAGCTGCCAATATTATCCAAGTGTGTTTGACTGGCAGAGCTCACACATTTGGGTGTCTCCAAGGAAACAGCGATATATTGCATTACTGGTGTGACTCCAGCGAGCTGTTTCTCATCGCTAGTGCTGGTATTGTTTGAGGGACAGCAGAGGAAGCACATATCTCGATCACTCAGTTTAGATATTTTACACATCGTGCAAAAGAATTAGTGAATTTTGAATGAGTCAAAAAATGTAATATCATCCAGCTCTACTTTCAGCCAAAGAATTAACCAGCATACCTTTAAGTGTTAAGTTCATCGATCATCATAATGTGCCATGTGGTTTTATTGACATGTGTGGTGTACTGTGTGTTGTTAGATTCACTACTGATCTCTTTTGTTTTGATGTTTTATTCTGCACAGATAAATGAGTTAAGCCATGTTCAGATTCCCATCATGCTCATGCCAGATGACTTCAAGGCCTATTCTAAGATTAAAGTGGACAACCACCTCTTCAACAAGTAAGGTCTTTTATGCCTGTCATGACTATTGTATTTCATAAAAAAGTGATACTGTGAAATATGTGTTTTTGTTATTCCTTGAAATATTGAAGGAAGAATGAAGAAAATTATCTAGGACCTACGGCATCTTATAAACTATGTCTCTTCTGTTTTTGTTTGTTTGTTTGGTTGTTTGTGCACTTAGGGAGAACATGCCCAGCCATTTCAAGTTCAAGGAGTACTGCCCTCTGGTGTTCCGAAACCTCAGAGAGAGGTTTGGCATCGATGATCAGGACTTCTTGGTATAAAGAGATTCCGTACTTTTCTCAAACATCTGACAAGCCTAGCTTTGTTTCTATCCCATCTGGGTCAAATATTTGTGTTTTGCAATCTTTGTAGTACTGCATTGGTGTGTATTGGCAAATATGAGAGTACCCATTACTATAGACAATCACATAATTTACAGTCAATACATAATTTATCTGAATCTGATTACTTTAACCATCTTATGCTGCTGAAATAACACTTAGACATGTAACTATTCCAAAACAAGTTGATCGCTGTATTAACTGTTAAACTGCGCTTACACTCTTTTGTTTGAGCCCTCCCTTCTCTTCCTTTATTTTCCACTCTTTCCTAGTAAATCCCTATTTCCCAGTGCAGTCAGTGAGTTGGCAGTATTTAGAGGTCATTGTGTCCCAGCTCAGTGCAGCTGTCCTTCTTACATGTTTACATTAGGGTTCAGCTGGCTGCAGAGTGGGCAGTTAGAGTTGTTAAGAAACTGACCAGTCTAAAGGAATGTAACGTTCTCAATATTGAACTGCTGTCCTATATGGGGCACTAGGAAAGCAGTTATTGGTATGTCCTTTTGTTTCTTCATGTCCTTGCATGAAAATCTGCCTGCTGGCATTATTTCTGATTACGTTGGCAATATCCCTTATTTGATACCATGCAGCAGTAACCGTTAGTTTAAATAAGCAATGCTAGCAGTATTAAATTAAGTTTTGGGAGGTTTGCAAAATTGCAAACAACATTTTCTCCACATTTGATAAATGCATTGTGGAGGAAATGACTAACTACAACAAATATATATGTATATATTATTTTGATTTTTTTATTATTTTTTATCTATGTCAGTCTTAGGCAAAGTCCCCTTAAACATTTTTAGCTTGTGGCACAAATTACTTCAATCTTACATTAGGACTTGGTCTATAGGTAAATGTCTTTTCCTGCTTCTCAGAATCTCAAGAAACAAATATTCAACCAATTTTAGTCCCTAACAAGAACAAAATGTTTTACCATGTACCTCAGAAGTTGGCTCCCACTTTGCAACACAAGCTATAGATGCTAAGCGTTTAAGAAGGGAGGGAGCTAAGGGCTGAGGAATTCTTACAGAATGAGGCATTGAGCCAGGGGGTGTTGGATCATGTTACTTTTGAGCTCCAAGGTCTGGGCAGCAGCTGTTTGTGTCTGTGTGTAGCTTTGGACCAGCAGCAGCAGGCGTAGGGGTCAGAACCTCATATGTTTAGACTAGAGCGTGGGCAGTGGTGAGACAATAAGAAGGTAGATCTAGGACATGCTAAATTGGTTCATCCAAATCTGCTGAAAGAACTGTTCAATACTCTGAAAATGGCTTTTCAGTATGAGCTATTAAATCATGACATTAATATAAGTTTAGACTCTTTTCAAAACTATTTAATAAAAGCAATAAGTGCATTTGTTCTCTGTGCAGATAATATACGTAAAATGGTTGTAGATAAGAAAAAAAAAAGACAATTCAGTGTCGATATCCTGATAATTATGTTTTTTTTTAACGTGTTGTGTTTACAGAATTCCTTGACACGCAGCGCTCCTTTGAACAGTGAGGCCCAGGGACGCAGTGGGGCCCGCTTCCATACCTCTTACGACAAGCGCTACGTCATCAAGACCATCAGCAGCGAGGATGTGGCCGAGATGCATAACATTCTAAAGAAATACCATCAGGTGAAAACAGCCTATATTATATTATATTATATAAACAAATATATGCCCTGATTCGTCTGTTGAATATGTTTTGTTGTCCAAAAGAGCTTGTACAGAATTACCTTATTAAAGACATCCATAATTGCATAATTTTATTTTTCACTTTAGGCTGAGAACACACACACAAGTCTAGCTTTTTTAATAGCTTTGTGCCCCGTGAAATAGTGTCCACATTAGTAATACAATTTTCAACTTTTGCTGTACCTTGGTTTTAGATTCCTCAAAAACTGTCAGCATGCAGATTCATGTGATTTCCCAGAATAGCTGTTGTTGAAAGAGCCCCTTAGCGCCCGCCGTTCTAATTATATCCTCACAGTTGATCACAGTGTAAAGTTAAGTCATAATGGGATCATGCTGTGTTTTATAAACCTTTCTTTCTTTATTTATTACAGTCTCCTCTCTAGTGCAGACAGTAGGCATCGATTGTGATTATAAAAGAGGCATAAATTTGTCTTCCTCACTCTCTTTTGGTAGTTCATTGTGGAGTGCCATGGCAACACGCTGCTGCCTCAGTTTCTGGGGATGTACCGGCTCACAGTGGATGGAGATGAGACCTACATGATTGTTACACGCAATGTCTTCTCCCACCGCCTTTCTGTCTTCAAAAAATATGATCTCAAGGTAGGAGGGATTGGGGGAAAGAAAAGATTGGGGCTAAAGGAAAGTTATCAGATTAATATGAGCAAAAACTGTCATAGTTGCACTGTACCAATCTCTTGTTGCCTCTGCTTTTTTCAAGAACCCTTTTCTCTGATTAACTAAGCTTTTGTCACAAGAATTATGTGAATTTGACAGTTCTCTGTGTGTGTTTTTTCCTCCAACACAGGTCTGTATGTAGTTCAAACATTTCGTAAAAGCACATGTACAGTTCAAGCACATGGAAAAAATCATCTGTGAAACTACTCAACATACCAGGCCTTAGCCACTGGGTAATACGTGGTCAAAACAAGTCTCAGAGAATCTGGCTGACAGGTACTCTCTTCTCTTTGTTTTTCTAGGGTTCCACCGTGGCGAGAGAGGCCAGTGACAAGGAGAAGGTACAGTCACCTGTTGTAGGCTAGGATTAACTGTTACATACCCATTCACTTTTAAACACAGGACCTATTAACCATTAATGTTTGCTTTAAACGGACTAATAAGATTAATAATATCAGGTATAAAAAAAATAAACACGCATTTACAGTTCAACAGCAAAGCAAGCAAATGCATTAGGGTCGCACGTAAATATACAAACTGATCAAAAGAAACTAGACAATCCACACCACAAACCTGTTTTGAAAGCATGTCTTGAATCAATATTTTCGGGGTACATAACTCATCTGTCCCTCAGAACTGATGTGCTAAAAGTGTAATAATCCACACCAGCATCATATCAGAGACTTCTTATTAGTTTCCCTGCACGATTAGTGAAGCCATCTCCTGTTTTCTATACATTGTGAGAGAAATTAAATGAATGCACAATTACCTGTTTTTTAACTTTTCAAAATAGCTTATGTTAACATAGTTTGAGCCCATTAAACAAACCATTAGTTATGGTAGTAATGTTGAAGGCAGTTTGACTGGAAGCTGTTTAAGCACATCAGGAGAAGTGTTACTCTCATTCTGAATGGAGGTGGGAGTTGGTGTGGATTGAACAATGGACACTTACATAGCACTTGCACACCACTGATATCTCAATTCTGGTGTCACTTTGGTGTAGGAAACCAAAAAAATACTGTTCAGAATCTCAAGAACATTTTAGAAATATACAAAAAAAAATTGTGTATCTTTCAAATGAATTATATGCAGAGATGTAACAAAAATGGAGTTATTGAAATGGAACTACATGTCAATTAAATGCCATGTGAACAACTAGAGAATGAGAGAGAAAACAACCTGTGTTTCCAGTGGTTTCAATAGCCGACACAGCTCTAAACAGTTCCAGGCTCACTGTCATCACCCAAATGGCCTAACTAAAACAATTTTGGTATTTGCTTTTGTTTCCCTTTGGGTGCGGATGACAGTAGCAAATATCCATCTCCTTTAGTTAGCACCTACTTCATCACCCCATTCCCCTTCTAGCCACTGCACGCTATTTGTGTCTTTTTAATTTGCTCCATCCCCTCTAACCTCGCTTCTGCTGTTCCATCAGTTCCCCTGCTTGCTGTCTGTGTGTTAAAGATTGAGGGTTGTGTGCACGTCTGTGTGAGTGTGTATGTCTGGATATGTGCTGGGTTTAGAGTTTTATTCAGTCAGATGTTGTCTCATGATTCAGTAGTCCTTTGTATGTGTTTCTGTCTAGCCGTGTATCTGGGTGTTCTGTGTAAACCGCAGTATATATGAGCAAGAGATTTTGTGTGATTCATAGCGATGGAAATGTTGCGGCTTGATGTGAGGCACTGCCTGTTTTGAGTTTTTTGGCTTTTGGCTGCTTATACAGTGTCACCTGTCAAAATTGAATTGTGTTACAGAAATCGCAAGGACCAGACTGTTTGCTGTGCTTCTTTTTCACATTTGCATTAGCTAACAATTTAAACTGGTACCGTACATGATACAGCATAAACAGCATTTTTTTTAAATAGAAGGCTTTGTCCTTGAGTTATGAAAGTTGCTGACATTGATACTGAACATTTGGACTTTGGAATACAGTTTGCCAGTTCAGCAATATTGGAAAGGGATGGTTGTACACAGTGATGATTCTTTTTTCATTGTATGTCTCCACATTTTGCCATGCACAGGTTTGTTTGAACACGAACAAGGTTTTCATATGAGGCTGTGACAGTTTTGAACCAGGGTTGAACTTTCTACAGGTTTTACAGGGGTTTAATAGCGGGTCAGCATAAAGTGATGCATGGAAGACTTCGGGGAATCCCTGAACTAAATATAGCCTCTGTAAATGGAGGAAGAAGCAAAATATTATTGGGGTTAAAATAGATGAGTGGAAAAACAAAGCAGCTGAGGATTTAACACACACGTGAGCCTACTGTGTGACCTCTTTTTGTCGGCAGTGCAGCTGTGTGTGAAACACTACTGTCTAGCAATAGAGATTAAGAAACGGCAGAATACATTTTGGCAAGCCAACGTGAAGGAAAATGTTTTCTAACACTGCCACTGACTCTTTACTGGTAAACTATTACAAGTTGTTGCTGTTAGTCTGTGTTTATTTCTTTGGTTGCTTTAGTGAAATCTAATAATAATCAATATACAGTAATTGTAACAATAAGTGAAGCTTTTCTCTCTATGTATACATATTTATATATTATTCCTACATGCAGAATGCAAAAACACAGTATGTGATCAGACACACATTTTCACACTCAACAGATCTCTAAGATATAACTGATGTTTTGGCCACATTGAACACGTAACATGCAACGGACTATTTGTAGAGCGGATGTACCACACTTTTTTTTCCCTTCTTACTGGCATAGCCCGTAGAGTTATGTGAGTCACAGGAAAAACAAGGAAGTAAACTTTCGTTGTGGAATTACATTTTGTCTTCAGGTTTTGGGCCCACCACAGCACTGTGGAACTTAAAGTTTGTTACTAAGTTTGTATAATATGGGTAGGTTATCATCTACAGGCTAAAGTAGCTAAGCAACCACAAGCTTGTTCCGGTAAAATAAATGCAGATTGGTGGAAAGTGGAAACGCTGTTCGATATAACATGTACCATTATATAAAACATGGAGACTTTATGACCCATTTCTGTGTAAAAGGGCCATGCACACCTCATGTAAAAATATAAATAGAAGACTGGCCTATTTTTACATTCGCAGAGCGGATCACCACAGTGCATATGCACCACTTACATGCTGCTCTCATGCCCGGTGTAGCCACTTCATTGATTATAGTAGAAGCATAGGGTTGCAGCACCCGCTCCATTAATTGTCCGAATACATTGTGTGTTGAATGTAAGGCTCAGACATCAAAGACAAGGATCTGACCAGACAATTGTGGTTTCTCCACCTGAAACACCTTTAAATGTGCACACATATGCACAAATTAGCAAGGTCATTTGCAGTTGCACTCTAGCTATAAATAAATGTGTTTCCTTCAGCACATCTGCCATTTAGGCTCAGTATATGTACACCACAAAAAGTTCACTGCAGTTGGTCAGTAAGTCAAAGAAGACAGGTCAAATGAATGAGGATAATCGTGTTTTGTTCAGAAGGTACAGTGTGTGTCTGAAAAACAAATGCTTCACAAACACACACACACACACAAACAACAAGCATGGCAGGGTCCTCTCCTGACTGCATGGCCCTCCCCCTTTCATGCATGTGTTTGCATGGTATACAATGTTTTTCTGCATCATTTACGATGTTATATTATTTCTAACACATTCCGATGTGTATGAACACCAGCCTCATTCTTTTTGCACATTGTGAACATGTTCCGTTCTACACACATATGACATGTATTTTTCTTTTCATCAAATAAATTTTGTGGATCTTATAGCTGCTGTCTCAGGGAGCAGCAGCTGGCTTTCCTGACGCATTTTATGTATATATATACGCAGCGCACAGGTAGTGGGTGTACACTTTTTTTTTTTTTACTCTCAAATGATTTTAACTAGGGTGCAAACTTGATGTCACTGTTTTTCCATAGGGCCATCAGATCATATTAGTTACTCTATGATGCTTTACTTTCTTTGTGGTTAACCCCAGAAAGTCTGTCCTGAACATATTTAAGACAGTGACCCACAATTTATCAAACACTGATGACACTGATGATTTGTGAAGCCACAGTGTTGTTTTTGACTTGGAAAATATAGAGGTTGTGTTTGTATGTCATTAAAATAGCTACTGGTCCCTGGTTTGTTGAATGGAACTTGTGTCTCCACGAGGTCTCTGCTCAGAGGCCCTCAGCTACAGTTGTTTTTCATACTGTCCTCTCTCTCCACACGTCAGCACTAGCTCGTGTCTCCAGTGGGGGCACATGGCTTTAATGTGGCGATATGAATGAGTGTGAACTGCGTCTATATTTAATTTGTCGCCCTTTATCCAGCGATTGTAAGCCCTTAGAAGAAACAGTACCACACCTGATCAGATGCCGGGCAGAATGCAGTTTCTTAAAATGCAAATTAGTTTCCTTGCTCTGCTTAGATCTAGATCCTTGCTTTTTAGAGTAGCGTTGCCAGGTTGCTTTCTTTTCTCTACCAACCAATATACCAGGAAAAGGTCACAACGCACTTCTGGGCTGACTATTGAATATTACTCTTTATATTCGGACAGTTCGGATTGATTGTAGAGAGACCGTCTAAAATCCTGCTGATAAATGAAACTAATAGCATTTAAATAGTATAAGAGCAGAAATCACTTCATCCACTTACATCGTCATAGGATGAGCCTGTGGGAGACTGATATACACTTTCTTGACCCAGCTATTGTAAAGACATTTAAGAATTCTAAACCTCCAGACTGGTCATACAGATCTTTCGCGTTGATGCCCTTTCCAACCCTCTACCAATTTGCAAAACTATTGTGTTCTGTTACATTTTAAACACTTTGCCTTTACTTCCAACTTCCTTCCTCTCTCCTTTCTTCTCTCCTCTCCTCCACCCCTACCGTCCCTCCCTCGCTCCCCCTTTTTCTAGCAGCCACCCCCACCAGAGGATGCGCCCCCGCGGCCCAAATCTGGTAACGTTCAGCAAAGGCTGCAAACACTGCGGATTGCCACGCGCTTTTACTGCGCCATGAAACACGTAAGAGATGTAAGAGAACCAGGGCTCATATACCAGGCATGATCTATGAAACCAATCTTCTTTTATTGTTTTTTTTTTGTACGGCCGAACATTTCCGTTTCCTCGTATTCTCCTGGCTGATACTCTGTTACTTCAAGGCCATATTTGGCACACGTCTCATCCATTTACAATCACCTTTTGCTCAACTTGTCAGTAAGTTCAGCTTCAGTTTTGCCAGACCATTTTTGTTCCCACCATTCACTCAATGACGCCTACATGTATCTGAAACACTGGAGAGCAAGAGTAGGATGATTTATTTTAGCTTCCTTGCTTTGTTGGTATTTTAATAACAAGTTAAAAACTGAGCTACCTGAAATCTTAGTGTATTCTGCAGTGCGGTTTGATAAGCAGACGCAGTAAACTTTTGTATGTGTTTCTAAGCCAGTGAAGAGTAGCTAATAATGCAAAAGAGAACATTTCCCCTAAGGTCAATAGAGCAAAAGTAGTTAAAAACAAATCTAAAGGATGTGTGAGGTTTGTTTGGATTTTATTTGTTTGTTTGTTTTCTTTCCTTAATAAGGCTTTCCAGTATGCACCCGAGATGTAGCCCAAAGGCAAACTCTGACTTGTGAGATAGTTTAATAAGCGTTATAGCAGCCGTCAGTATTGTCGGCATCCTTAGATGTTTGTGGCAAATAACTTCTGAGCTTCTCACTTCTCAGTTCGTTTCTCGTTTATTTAGAGGCACAAATAGTTTGGTTATCAAAGGGACACAAAATGTAGTGCCCAGCTAACATACGCATGATTCAAAACACTTTTTCATTTTTAACAAATTGTTACCACACAAACAGTTAATTATATAGAAATGGCACAACTTAATCTGTATCTTCACATTTGACAGCGCTAAATAAACACATGAAGTTCCTACTTCATGTTGCTTTTCATATCTAACTGGTCGCAATACATCTGCTAGTAACAGGAACAGTTCAGCAGAACATTTTGACAGTGACGTTAACGTTATATATATTATGATAACATGTTCAGACAGATTTGACTGCTACAGTCACAGCTCATAATTTATGAATTGCATACTGATGTATAATCTGCCAGGGGATGTTAATCTACACCTGACAACATTGCAAGGAGTACAACAGGTTATAAAGGTCCAGGAAAATCCCAGTGTTAGCGTGCCACATATCCGACAGAAGCTTTGTCTGCAAGACATCAAGATCCATTTTCCAACCAGCTGACGGAAGACAGAAAAGGAACAAGATTTATTTTTTAAGGTCATGGAGAAATTCAGCTGTCACATGCTTTGCGAGGCTCATCGATAACTCACCCGTTCTTCCTGCTTCTAATAAATCTTTCTGTTTTCTACTTACTCCCTCAAAGGAGTGCGCCAGTCCAGAGTCAGACACTTTTTATTGTAAGCAGTGTAACAGAGAAAATCAATGACAGTCCAACTGATAGAATGCCTGTGCATCACTTGGAGAAGCATAGTACATAATGAATTGGTTAGAGAGACTTCGGCATGGAAATAAAAGACCGTTGAAACGAATGCACAGAAAGATGGATGAATGTAAGATTTGCGGTGTCTGTTCAGGTGATAGGCCTGTCAAAAATGACTTCAGGTTATGTTCACTCTTTGCAGTCAGTGTCACGTTGTGTTCTCATTTACTTTTTATGTCGCATCTATATTCAGTCAAGCAAGTTGTACATCCCATATTTATTGCAAATTGGAGGTCTATGTCTGTTTATATATGTGCTCAAGTGTCCTATTTTGTGTGTTGTATTCCTGTTTTCATCTGTGTGAAGATGTGTTCTGTATGTGTATGTATGTGTGTGTGCTGTCTGAGGTCATTCTAGTGCTAAAAAGTGCTGTTATGTGTTGCTGCTCTCTTCCTGCTGCCATAGAAACATTGTAGTAGCTAAACGGCTGCTGCTGCCCCGTTACCTCATTTCCTGCTCTCTTTTTCCTTAGTGAGTCAGAAGTAGGCCTCGTCCCTCCCCACACAACACCTCTTCCCCCTACAGGCTGCTGGCAGTTTTGCAGCAGCCTGGTTGAGAAGGAAATTAATCCCAATAGATGGACATTTAAATGGGAAACTCCCTCATTCTTCTCGTAGACTGAAAAATGAGAATTTGTCTCAAAGATACACTGACTTTATAGAATTATATAACACAGTTTATATTTGCTGCAAACTGCCGTCTGGTGTCTGAAAAGCATCTTAGAAGAGCTATGATAGTATAATTTGTCTCAGGTAGGAATATACTATTATCAAACTGACAGGCATGGATGCTTTTCGGTGTCTAGCTCAGTGCCAAAGAGGACCTTTCGTGGCTTTGAGTTAGACAGCCTTATTTTCATGACACAAAGTGTATAGATCTACCGGATGCGTTTAAAACACTGTCCAAACTGGTGTGCAATGTGCCAGAAAAGTGCCCTGTGTTTTATTATACTGAAAAATAAACATATTCCACTGTGAACAATACGACTTGGTGCATCAGATGGATCTGTACCCTGCTGTGAGCATGCTGCATGCACTTTATTACACAGTCAAATCATTTAGCTTGAAAAGAGGTAAGCCTTGGTTTGGAAAGACTGCTTATGCCTTGTTAGCCAACTCATTTCACCAGTAATGTTTGGTGTGTTTGGCTGAATCAGACAGGCTTATCTAACAAACCACAGGCTCAAAGCCTCATGTATGTGAATGGGGTATTTCAACATGCAGGATTGTCAGTCAGATGCTTTTACACGCACTGTTAACACGACTAATTTCTAAGATTAGAATTAATCTTTGTTACCATGCCTTTTGAAATACCCCTTAATTCTTAAAGTTGAGCAAAACAGCATTATGCCATCTTTAAGTCCTGTGTAATGACATGTAAAGTATATTTAATTGTTGATGAGGTATTCTGGGGAAAAAGGATGAAGAAGACAAATGCTGGTGATTTTTTTTCTAACTTTATGTCAAATATTTTTAAACTACATTGCAATATTTTTACAAATTTAAGCTCTGCTTGATTGGAGGATCTGATATTTATTGTCATTTTCTCACCTTTCAAAAGGAATTTGCAACTTTATTTAAGCACCAGAATTCTGTCACATTTTTGCCCAGGTCCGCTGCATACAGTACCACGCCTCTTGGAGTTGTGCTGTGATTTTGACTGTTTTAATCTGAACACTAATTTTCAATACTAATGGGCAGGCCAAGGAGCTGCCTACCTACAAGGACAATGACTTCATCAATGATGGGCAGAAGATCTACATTGATGACGAGAACAAGAAAATGTTTCTGGAGAAGCTTCGGAAAGACGTGGAGGTACGTGTTAGACATGAGGATGTAGGGTTTATACTATCTTATTGTCATTCAACTTTTGGGTCGTGTCATAGCTTCATCCGTATGCACTAATGCATTAAATTGTACATTTAGCAAGATGTAGTTCTCTGTTGAAATTTATTGAGGTAAGGCATCATGCTGTAAATCTTCTCACTCATTGTCACCCCTTAACTCTTCCTTAATACAACCTATCTTCTCCTCCTTTCTACTCTATCTCCACCCAATCTTCCTCTCCTTCAAACACTCCACCATCCGTCTCTACACTTGCTTGTATTTCTTTCTACCATCCTGCCTTCTTCCGTCGTCCTCAGTTCCTGGCCCAGCTGAAGCTCATGGACTACAGTCTGCTGGTAGGGATCCACGACGTTGAGCGAGCCGAGCAGGAGGACGTGGAGAGCGAGGACAACGAGGCCGAGGAGGAGGGAGAGAGCGACGGAGGGGGCATCGGGACGCCCCCCGACAGTCCCAGCAACACCCTGGACAGCAACAAGCCTCTGTCACCTGGGGAGTTTGACCCCGCCATTGACGTCTATGCCATCAAAAGCAACGACAGTGAGTGTTTTTTATGTGGTTTTCAAGTTTTGAACACGATGTACAATACAGCTCTTGCATTGTGAGAGTTGTATTGAACAGTGGTCTTATTTTGAAAACACAGAACTGAGAGCTCCCCCTACTGGGTGCTGTGGTTTTCATTTGAGTTGTCAAATGTGCTGCTGTCAAAAATCTCTAGAGGAGATTCCTTATTCGTGGCACTAAAGAGTAAATACTTAAATAATATAACAGTGTTTGATTTTTTGTTGTTGTGCAGATATATATCTTTAGCGTGCATTTGCTTTAAACTACAGGTGCTCCCAGGAAGGAGGTTTACTTCATGGCTGTCATTGACATCCTGCAGCATTACGATGCCAAGAAGAAAGCTGCCCACGCCGCCAAGACTGTCAAACATGGGGTAAGTAGCTATTTAAATGGTTCAATTAAAAAACAATCCAAAAAATTATTACTAAACAATACATGGTGATTTGTATCTGCATGTGCCTCTGCAGGCTGGAGCAGAGATCTCTACAGTGAACCCAGAGCAGTACTCCAAGAGGTTTTATGATTTCATCACCACTATCCTGTCATAGCCTCCAGGAGTGACAGGGGCACAGGGGCACATGGGAAAGGGAGGGCAAGTGGGGAGTAGGGTGGAGATGAGAAGTGACGGAGAGGAAAACCATCGAAAGGCTGCATTAATAAGGTGCTGTGATGGCTTTGTATCACTCTCCCTCATCTGTTCTCCTCATTCCTCCCTGTTTGTTTCTCTCTCTTTCAGTGGGGTGCCACACTCTGCAGCTAAAAAAAAAAACATCATTCGTTTACATTTAACCTCTCCTCGGTTGAGTTCTGTTCATGTGTTACTTTGGATGATAAGGGTGTTAAAAGCAAGTGTCCAAGTCATTACGTTTTTCATATAATTTGTTTTTGTTTATGTGGGAATATGGCTTTTTTTAATTGCCTCTAACACAACATCCAGCACCCTGCTTTTTTAAAATGTTGATGTTTGCATTTGTCTTTTCCTAGGGGGAGGTCGGGGGAGGATATTGATCTGTGTAGTGTGAGGACAAGCGGAGTGCAGAGGTCTGATTACAGCCCAGATTGAGGTCCCCCTTGCTAAGAGAAAGCTTCTGCGGGACGTAAAGATCAAGTCTATGTTGAGCCTCGCCTAATGCAATTGCTTCATTTCAGGAAGTAGGAAGCAGTCTTCCAATTGGCCAACAGCCAGACCCATACCCAAATGCTATACGCGTACTCAGCCAAACAAATCTTCCCATTTGGGTTCCTCCTCCATTACTCACCCTTTAGACGCCTCCCCTTCCCTCCCGTTGTTTCGTGTACAGTAATCGAATTAAGCTTCTGGGTTATTCTCCTGCCACAAACGCGTCTCTTTAGCTCAGATGAGTTTACTTGTAGTAAATTATAAAGCTTGTTCCCAGCACTAATTACACACCAGTGTCCGTCAGCGCTTTGTCCCTTTTGTGATGCACAGCAATTAAGAATGTTGAAGGGAAGGATATGCATCTTAAAAATGAGAAGACGAGGTATTGAACACACAGCTTCCCTTTACTGTCATTCACTCTGAATATGTTTAGGAAGTCTTGGTTTCTGTTCCTGTGGCAGAGAATGGCCCAGAAGTCATATGTGGCTGTGGCTGCTTTAGAGTGAGTCACTCCTCATTGTAATATCTTCATATAGGGGTGTCAGATTGAAACATCAAAAGCCCTTAACTTTCTGTTGCCATCAGCACCTTATGAGTAAAATCAAACAAATGTTGCACTTTTATTTGTTGTTAGAGGTTAGGAGCTATTATTCTGTTACATGCGCAGCAACAAAGAGGAAATGGAGCTCGACTCGCTTAGAATTGAATCTTAGACGCCTGATCTCAAATCCTGTTTCCTCCGTCTGTGGGTTCTTCTGAAAGGGATTGGTTGGGGAGGATTTACTGCAATATTCGGTCGGGGAAAGTGGAGAAGTTCTTTTGTAAACTAACCGTTCCAATCCTTGAAGAAGGGCTCTGTGATGTGGCGGTGGTGGGTTTTGGAATCAGGCAACAGTATGACGGTTTACCTCCAGCATCGTACCAGCACGCACCCAGTGATGGCGAAGGGTGTGTGTGTCAGTGTTCACAAGTTGTAAAAGGGGGAGAGGAAAGGGGAGGTTGGGAAGAATAGCTTACAGATGTAAAGACAAGTGTTGTTAAGTCATTAACACCAACAGCATCGTTCTCTAACCTCGGTTGTGACTCTGTTATTCATCGTTGTTTGTGTTCTTGACTTTTTTTAAAGGTGGATTGTATGTGTTTGAATTTGGCAGTTTTATGAATTGACGTGATGTTTTTTTTTTGTTTCTGTTTCAGTTTTTTGTTTTTGTATATTTTGCACAAGAGGAAAGGAACCAAATGTTACGAATACGATCCCAATTAGTCAATATGGTCTTAACAAGGGAAATGCAATATACTTGTATGTAAGTGAGAAAAGTTGTTTTGCGTGTGATGTTGTGTATCACTTCTGGATAACCAACTAAAACAAGTTAAAAGTTGTCCTCCTTGACTATTCTAACCCATGCAAAAAGCTTCCATCACGATATGTTTGTTTAGATATCATAGATTATATTCACATTTATATTTTTACATTGGATTTTAGTCATGAAATATAGTTGTATTTAAAAAAAAGAAACAAATGGAGCCACCCTTCGGAATGAATGATGGTGCTGTGGTAAATGAAGAATGATACTGCTTGAATTTTTACAATTTATAGATGTACGTAAAACTAAAAAGGTAAAAAAAAATAATTTGCATGTCACAGGACTAAGTTTCCTTTCCCCCCCTCTCTAGTCTGTGTTGTTGGCTGTTCAGGTTCTCTTTGTGCCCCTCCACTTTAACCAGATTTGTGAGCTGTTCGGTGTAAAATAGACCCTACCATGCTTTAAATAACTGTGTTTCATTGTATACACTGTGCAAGATGTGTGCCTTTATACTCCAAATTATTTAATTTTATATTTTGTAATCTTTTTTTAAAACAAAGGTAAAAGGTTATTTTAATAATAGGGTGTTTACTTTGACGTATTATTTTCAACTTTATTTTCAAACCCCCCCTCGCTCAACCTTCTTCCACTTTTCAACGCCTCTGTATTTCGATTTTGTTTGCGTTATTTCAGTCAGTTGAACAAAAGAAACCATTCCAATGATTGTGTTTAACATTTAAAAAAAAGCAAATACTTGTCTAATATTTGAAGACGGTGGATCGGATTCTGTACATGTACATCCACCGTTGTGGTTATTCAGTGTGCACAGGCATCCTTTTCCTTCTCCTCAGACTGGAGGCGGTGTCTGCTTGTATTAATCCTTTGTTGGTTCACGCTGGTCCTGCCTTTATAAAGAATGTGTGTGTGGAAGTGCATCGTGGAGTGTGTGTCGTGACTGTGTTTTGTCGTGCTCGTCCTTTTTCTGACTGGCGGCGTCCGTCAGCATTTCATGAAATTTACCCACCAACCGCAGATGCAGTCACATTTCCATATGTGATTTCTTAAAACATTTTGAGTTAAGTGTCCGATATTTCACTTAACTTTGACGTACTGTTCATTTCCGAAACCATTTTTTGTTCTCTTGCTTCCCGCCTTGTATGTTTTTTTATTTGTGTAACCCACATCACCCGCTTGTAATCAGGGAGTTTATCATCTGATAGTTCACCCCGAGTCAGTGGTTAGTTGATATTTCTGTGTTCTTTCACTGTAAATGGGCTGTTTTGTTTCTGTTGTCACATGATGTACATAGGTTGTGTCATAAAGAAAACGGGGAATGAGGGAACACAATCATCTTCTAGTCTACTTTGCTCTGTTTGGCCCCCAAAGACTTCCTTCCTTCCTTGTGCAAGTGGCGAAAGCAGAGCAGTGCATGCTGAGTGAGTTTTTTTTTTTTTTTTAGTTTGGGAGTAGTAACTCTGGATCGAAGAAAGGAAACGGTGAAGCCAGACTTTTTAACAGATGCACATTAAAGATGATAATAACACACATGCCCTGCTGCTGTACCCTGAAAACGAACAAGTCCTCGCTTTTGTGACTTCTCTCATGAATGAACTTTATCAACCCATCAGTCAACCTGCTGCCACCATTAACTTGCCAAAAGCAGTCGGAGCTACCCCACATGAGCTTGAAGAACATTGTGTAACGTATAATGTGTCTGTTGTTTGTTTTTTTTTCTTTGTGGTAGATGGAGTGAGGTGTGCAGTGCTCGTATGTGAACATGTTGGAAGTTATGGGAAACAGGCCTGTGTTTATGTGGTTTATCAAATGTTAAGGGAAACTTGATTACAAATGCAAATGACTGGAGGCCAGGAACACTCTGCAGCGGTGGGACTGATTTCTTTGGCTTTAGAATTATAGAAAAAAAAAAAAATCAGCACAGCTTTGTGGACCTTTCCAAAGTGCTCCAAAAATAGTTCAGTTGAATTTGCAACACACAAACAAGCCAGAAAACACAACCCCACCAGCCTGCAGGATGTGCTCTGGTCTCCCAGCAGCCCCAACTGCTTCTAGACTTAAGCATTGGTTGAAGCATTACTGTGCGTGTATGTGTGAGCGTGTGTTTGTTTATTGCTGTCTGACAATGGTTGGTGAGAGTTTCCCCTTTCAGTGGCAGAAAGGCCAAAATGATGTTGTATGTTTATTGTTCTTCACATTTAATGATGATGATGATAATAATAATAATACACTCCATTCCATAAGCGTTCACTCAAACCAATTAAAGCACTTGTTCTGCTTAACTCAAAGTCTACCTTGGATTGTTTCTTCTTTGTTGGTCTCAATTCCATTTTTTGTTTGTTTGTTTTCCGTGGCTTTACATGAAACTGTATATTTAAAATGTTACTGCCATTTTTTATTCTACCAGCTTCTGCAAAGTGTAAAAAGAAAACAGCTTTTACAGTTGAAAAAAAAGCTTTACAGGGTTTACCATTTAATATTTTTTGGATTTTAATTAAGAAAACTACCCGCATTATTTACAATATTCCTACTTTTGATGATCAGATAAATTATCTATCGTATAATTATAGTGACTTTTTTTTTAAAGTAATTTCTGTGTAAGTTGTTGACATGCGCAAAAAGGAGAACTACACTGGCATGAACGTGTTTTTTTGTTGTTTTTGTTTTTCGACTAGCCCTCCCAAATTTTTCTTTTTTTCTTTTTTTTGCAAATTGACATTTTTTACCACTTAAGCGCATGGGACATGGAAATATTTACGCCAATTTAAAAATGCGTAAAATCTCTGCAGTGCGTTGCATTTTTGCGCAGGAGCTCCATGATTGAACGCTGTTTCATAAATTAACATATTCAAATAATTCTCCTCTTCTAACCAGCAGGTCTCCAGATACAACCGACGACTAACTGATATAATAACGGAATTAAAACTCCTGATATTTTCATTGCCGTGTGCGTTTTTGTCCTTGGAAAAGGCTGAATGCCAAATTCCAGGAGAAAAAAAATCATCAACCACATTGGAGACTTTCAATGCCACAAAGAAAAATAAGCGACAGTTTTCAGTCTTTTCTTTACCTTTCACATTTATAACCAAACACATTTTCGTGCAACATTTTTAACAGCAATTAAAAAGAAAAACAAGACCGCAATTTTTATTTTTCCTCACAACCCTGGCGCGTAAGTTACATCCTCATTATCCTTTACATTATCATTGACTTTTCATATATTTATTAACAATTCACCCCTGTAACACAGAGCTTAGGCCTATCTATCTATCTATCTATATATATGCTTCATATATTTATATATAGATCATTTACTAGGCTTTTTTCGTGCAATCATGTATTTACGCATGTCGTGTTTTTGGATGAATCCCAATATATTCGATTTTTATTGCATCTTTATCATACAGGTGCTGTAGTGTTTGTGATTCATCATTTAAACGAAATTATCACGTTTCCATCAGCATCAAATAATTCATTAGGATAAAAACGGGTCTAACAGAAGAGATTCGCCGTTGCGCAAAAGGATTGTTGTTACTTTTCCAACAGGCTTCATCAGGCGCACCAGGCAGCTCATGTTCTTAGAAATAACACTACATTTGCATGTATAGTTTTGACGCGTAGCAGCTCTGCAGCCTCTTCGTGCATTCATTTAGAAGACGCAGCTGCAAAAGGAAAATCCGCCCTGCTTTAAAAAAAAAATAAAAAATTCTCCAACGCGCTGTGATGCGAAACGACGTTTGAAGGTGATCTTCAGTGTAATAACGCGCGTAAACACGCGATAAATCGGGTCCTGTAGGTCAGATCTTGAAGGAGGAGGAGGAGGGGAGATGGCGGCAGCTGCAGCCGTAACGCGCTCAGATCTCCGCTGCGGTGAGAGGCCGGGGCTTATTTGCACCGTCAGTACAATGTGGAGAACAAGCAGAGACAAACCCGGCAGACAATAAACAAAGAGGCGGCTCGCCATGTGCGCTGCAGCTGCTGCACGCACACGCACGCA
>OMNN01040503.1:22214-39003 GCA_900302755.1 Chromis chromis | reverse complement strand
ATCCCAGTGGGGTCATTGTGTATCCTGTTCAGGGTGTTTGGCATCTGGCACTGGTACTGTTGTGTCTCTTTGCTGTCATTCTGTATCTTTTGCCAGTCATTTTGTGTATCTGTGTTAATTTTGACGCTTATTTTGTCTCTTTGCAGTGGTTTTTTGTCACTTTTTGCACGCAAGAAGGGTGTTTTGTGGTCATTTTGAGTCTCGTAGTGGTCCTCATGTGTCCCTTTGCAGTTGTTTTGTGTCTCTTTGTAGTGTTGTTTTGTCTGCGGTCGTTTTGTCTCTTTTGTGTCGCTTTGTGGTCGTGTTGAATTTTGTGTGTTCGCTTTGTCACCTTTGTAGTTGTTTTATGTGTCTTTGTTGTCATTTTGTGTTTGCTTCAAATGTATTTTTGTAGTTGTTATGTGATTTGTTATGTGATTTCTTGACTCTTTGAAGTCATTTCGAACATCTTCCTGTTTGTTTTGTGTCTCATTGTGGTCATTTTGGATCTTGTAGTGGTCCTTTTGTATCTTTTGGCAGTCATTTTGTGTATCTGTGTTAATTTTGAACAGTGCAGCAGTTTTTTTTCTTGGTCACTGCAGTGATCTTGTCACTTTTTGCAAGCATGAAGGGTCTGTTTGTAGACATTTTGAGTCGTTTCGTGGCCCTCGTGTCTCATTTTGCAGTCGTTTTGTGTCTCAGTGTTTTTTTGTCTAGTTGCAGTAATTTTGTCACTTTTGCAGGCATTTTATGTCACTGTGGTCTTTTTGAATGTCACTTTAGCAGTTGTTTTGTGTCTCTTTTATTGTAATTTTGTGTTTGTTTCCATCTCTATCTGGTTATTTAATTATTTCTTGTGGCGGTTTTGTGTCTTTTAGTGTTTTTTAAATGCATTTTTTGTAGTAATGTTGTTTAGAACCATTTTGAATCTTGTAGTTTTCTCTTTTTGCAGTCATTTTGAATCTTGTAGTGTTCCTTTTGGTCTCTTTTGCAGTTGTTTTGTGTCTCTGTTTCTTTTTTTTGTGTGTCTCTTTTGCAGTCATTTTGTGACATTTTCCAGGTGTTTTGTGTCTCTTTAGTTGTAGTTTTTTCTCTCTTTGTGGCAATTCTGTGTCTCTACTGATATTTTGTAACTGTATCTGGTTGTTTTGCATGTTGTTGTGATAATTTCTAATCTTATAGTGGTCCTATTGTGTCTATATGCAGTTGTTTTGTGTCTCTTTGTCGTCATTTTGTGTAGGTTTTTTATCATTGTCTGGATATTTTACACCGTTTTTTTCTCCAATCATTTATGACTCATTAATCCCTCCATCATTTTCCGCTGACAGAATAAGGAAAACCTGATGCACTCATACATCCACTTGCAATTTGCAGCAATAGCAGCAGTAGCCTTAAGGAAATCAGTCGGGAAAGGTCTAATTTAGTCTGAGCAACAAAGATTGATTAGCCGTCTTGATCAGCATCAGTAAACAGATCTTTAACCAGTTCAATAAGGGTCTAATCATTTCACAGAATGCCTCATACAAAGCTTACAGTAGGGATTTTCTTCTGAGAGTCAGAAAGAATTACACTACAGCTTCAGACTGTATGATCCACATTTTTTATTCAGTAAGAAAAAGTATACAGAAAGTGGCCTTTCTATAGAGAATACAGCTGTTGAGCAGATGCTGCACAGTAGCCCATCAGTGTACAGCGTGCTTTTGTCAGTGGATGAGCTTTTTACTGTTTAGAGGAAAATGTAGCATAATCTTAGTTTTTCAGAAGTTACAGTTCCTGTAGATCCACATATGAACTTAGATCAACTTGCAGCAAAAACTGACAGGATATCCTACTTCATTTATCATTTTAAGTATATTATTATTGAACCACTGTGTAATTAGGCAGCAGCAACTTATCTCTAAACCTGCAGTTGGACTGGACTGACAGCGACATGCCTTATCATCTGAGCTTACCTTAGAACACCTTCCTCTTTCACTGCAATATAAAGCCCTGCCCCTGTATGGAAACAGCACAAGCATGGCTACAAGTAGAGAGAACTCAGAAATGTCTTTTGTGCATTATAACAAAGTTAGCACAATACATCTGAATTAACATATACAATATATTCTAAGTGTCCAGAAGTGTTACCAATCCAGGAAAACAATGGGTCTCCACATTCAATATATAGACATTTGACTAGGCCTATTTGCATTTTTACAACCTCTCAGTGTGAACTCAGCCTGCACTTTTGATTGGACTTGCAGCCAAGTCAACAATGATCTGTCCTCTGCACTGAGGAGCTCACAATTTGTAGTTTGTTATAGCATCTGTTTACCATTTACCATTTCATTCAGCAGATGCTTTTATCCAAAGCGACGTACATAGGTAGGTAGGCGGGGCAGCATTAAGGACCTTGCCTAAGGGTCTTAACTGGATACCTGCACCCTGACCGGGATTTGAACCACCGATCTCCCATGCCAAAGTCTGGGGTGTTAGTCACTGAGCTATCCAGCTGTTTAGTGCAGATAGTTTATTTTTAATGATTTTTTTAAAAAAAGATTTATTTTTGGCCTTTTCATGCCTTTATTAGAGAGGACAGTGGATAGAGTCAGAAATGGGAGAGGGTGGGGAAGGACATGCGGTAAATGGCTGAGGTTGGACTCGAACCCGGCACAGCCGCTACCCCTCTGCACGTGGGTCATGCGACGAAACTGCTAGGCTATCGGTGCGCCCCCTATTTTTGGTGAAACTGTCTTTCAAAATGTGGTACAAGCATCAAACTTGGCACAAATACTCCTTAGGGGGTTACCTTTTTGAAAAAAATACGCTGGCCACCTGAAATTCAAGATGGCTGCCATTTTTTCAAGATGGCCGCAGTAAATATACACAGACTTGCCCAATATGGATGATTCTGTTACCAAATCCTACATTTTAGACCATGCAGAATCTGTTTTTTGGACTTCTGAATCACTAAGAAGCTTATTTTTACCTTATTTGGGACTTAGGATCAAAATGACAGAACTGTGGTTGACCTACATAATGCTATAGTAGTGCAGTAGGTCTTAGGGTTAGGGTTAAATAGAGAGACGTGTTGTAGATGTACATGTATCACTCTTAATAAAATGTTGTTTCATATCATTGCAGATGCCGTATTGCCTGTTAATGTTTCACTGTTTTGGGCTAGAAATGGTAGAAAGAAGCTCCAAAGAGATCTTAGTTGTATTTTTGGATTCCTCATACTTGAGAACCTACTTTTTAACACCAAGATCAACTAAATCGGTTACTGTAGTGAGAATCTGTGGTAAAATGGGCAATTTATACGCAAGAAATGAAATCTGGAATTTCAGGTGGCCAGCGTATTTTTTCAAAAACGTAACCCCTAAGGAGTATTTGTGCCAAGTTTGATGCTTGTATTACATTTTGAAAGATACTTTCACTGATCTGCTGCACTACATCATGCATGACACATTCATAGACATTGGGAAGTTGAAAATCCTAATATTCTTTTTTTTATTTTATTTTTTATTTTACAGTGTCTTGGTTTGATATGTGGAGTAATTTAGCATTAAAAAAAAAGAGAACATGCCTTTCACACCTTCTGGTGAGAGTTGGGCATCAGAGGGTTGAACAGTAACTTTAGCACGAGTTCCCTCTCACTGCTTTTAAATGGCTCTGAATCGCTTATAATGTGACTAAAGTGGACATTAAGGCACTCAAAAAGATGGTTTAGAAGAGAAAGGGATGCTTTTGATTGTTATGTTGTGTTGTTCATGTGCTTTGTCTGGAATAAATATAAACTTGAAACATGTGGAGTGTTCGCATTTAGCTGTAATCCTTGTATCTGACATGCTGGAATGTTTAAACTTGAAAAAAACTGTTGTCCTAATACACCACATCAGTTTATGAAGCTCTCAGCGTTATTTAAGAGACACTTTAAAGTGGGAAGAAAAGGTTGTTTAGTTTGAAGACCACATACTAAACCGTGTTGAATCAGCATTTCAGTGTCGTAAAACTGAAACTAAGCTGTGGGTACATGATGTGATCATGCGGTTTGATTTCCAGCTCCTGCCACTAGAGGGCAGCCAATAATCAGTGGAACCATCCTTTGCATTTTGTGATTTCTTGCAGAATGAATGATAATGCATTTTAGCTGCTTTGCTCTAATGTTCTCTGAGTGAAGCTACACACTCTACGTGATCTTCAGGTGTACACAACACTTGCACTTTCGAATGCTCAGCTGGTTTTTCAGCACTTAAGTTTTATGTAGTCGTTCCAACAAGATGTGGCATTGTTTTACACTTTGGTATTTAACATTCTCTGTGGAAAGGTTTCTTCTGCTTTGAAACGTCAAGTGAAGTTTATTTTATATCACAGATAAAAACTTTCATTTCCCAATTTAGTCTTAAATGTTTCTTACTATGCTGAAACCTTTAAGCTGTCTCACATGACCATCAGTTAGGGGAGGAGAGGTCATATGTTTGGCCACCACTAGGCCAAGCTGAGAGACTGGAGAGAAAATACAAGGGCAATGAATGATGCTTCTGTTTGCACATGTCTGTCTGACACAATTCACAATGCACAAGCCTGTGCATCCTAATAGCTACATGTTGTGCCAGTGCAAGTATCTGCACTCTCAATATTAGTGTCGCACACAAGTCATGTCCTCCTCAGCATGTCTAGTGTGTATATAAATGTATTGCATATTTGTGAGGTAAAGTTCAAATTGAAAGGGCCTGGTCTACAAAAAAATGAATCAAGTTTTGAATTTGTTGTTTGGAATCAGTGAATGTTTGCTGCATGTGAAGAAAACAGCAGCCTTCATGTGATGTTTTCTTTAAGGCCTTTTCCTTTAGTCTGGGAGCTCTCTGCCAGGCGAAGCATGTGACTAATTTATAATCTGTGACCGAAGAGATGTTTCACTGTGGCTGAGTGGTTTGGTTGGATAGATTTATCATGCATATTGTTTGAGTCACATTATTGGATTTTTTAAACCTTATTCCAATTGATTTTTATTAGTGAGGTTTAGGTCGACCTGTTTGTTAATGATATTTTAGCTGAGAGAACATTGCCCATGTTGAGAGCAGTCATTACAACTAAGAAGCACTGAAAAGGATAAAAGACCAAGGAAATGAATAGATTTAAGTTGGTCATCTTAAAGTTTGAACTCTTGATTCAGGGTTTGTGTTTGTGTTTCAGTGGTTTTGGTGCATGTTAAACAGCTTTGTATTGTTGCCAGGGTTCTGGCACTAGTTGGATGGCTAGTTGAATTTTCTCTGCTCTTCCTGGTTGCCATCTATTCATGAAGTTTATTGTGCTGCTTCTGTGTTGGCTTCAATGGGACTAAGTGAAGCTACTCTAGTGGTGCTATTTTACTATAGCAGCTTTAGTTACTATTTATCTTATAGAAATATGAACTGAGCCTACAAATGTAATGCATACTAACAACTGACCTACTCAACACGATACGAAGTAGGTCGTACTAAAAGTAAAATGGTCTTGGCACCTGAATGCACCTCTAATGTTTATCCTATAATGTAATAAGAATATAGAAAAGTAGACGTAGTAGCAGTCAGAAGGACCTTTTTTGCATTATGAACACTTCTGATGCGTTTACTTCTGCAACTAAATTCTGTTCCCAATATAATAATAATAATAATCAATAATAATAATCTAACCTTTATTGATCCCCTTGGGGAAATTCCTTCTCTGCATTGACCCATCCTATTCAAAGTTAACCTTAACTATACATACTAGGAGCAGTGGGCTGCCATGGTGCAGCACCCGGGGAGCAGTCAGGGGTTAAGGGCCTTGCTCAAGGGCCCACAGTGGTGGTGACTGGGACAAGCGGTCGCTCTCACTTTCCCATCTCAACATCTCTTGCCAGTCCGGGGACTCGAACTGGCGACCAACCGGTTACAAGTTCGCTTCACAAACCACTAGACCACCACTGAAATTATATCCTTATAAATCTGATATGTTTGGAATTTTGAAATTGGAACGTGAGACTTTTATATATAAATATATGTCTGTTACACTGGAGCCAAACAAGTTGACACGAGGCTAATTAAGGTTTAAGCTGTCACCTCTGCTCATCAAATGTTTATAAAATGTAGAAAAAGATACTTCTGAGCAAAATGTGATGTTGTCAAATGTTTGTCTTCAACTAATAGTCCAGGACAATGTTCATTCAAAATTAATTGAAAAAGCAAAGTGCTAAACCTTTACTTTTGAAAAGCCTGCAGAAACGCTGACTGTATCCATGGAGATGTCCTCACACTGAACTGTAGTGTTGAATCCAGTTGTTAGACCAAACAACTATCATATCAGACATTTGTAATTTCATACATCTGTTCTTCAGGTTGAGGACAACGTTACTGTCATCCTGCTCAGTGAAATCGTGTGGGACAAGTTCAGACCAAACACCGGCTGTTTTGAGCCGCTTCTGCTCCATTTCCCAGACTACAGTAAAGGTATTATCATCGTCACGCATGCTGCATGAATCACTTCCACCACACTGCATGGTGATGACACACACTTGCGTATGTAGTGTGAGATGTACCTGCGATTTTGCTTTAACACTTCAGGCAGCAACTGTGGAGGAATATTGCATTATAAAGCACCACTGTATAAAATCAGCACTTAGTGGGAGTGAATCATGAAGCTCAATGTGTGAGAAGCTGTTGCTGGTTTTAGAGAGGCAGTACTTTTTTTTAACAGATTTTATTTTAGAGTTTTTTTCCAGCCTTTATTTGATAGTGTAGTGAAGTGGGAGAGAGTAGAGGAATGACATGCAGCACATGGTCTGGGGTCAGCCTTATGTTTCCCAACCACAGCCCTATGTCTCGCATATCTAAGACCCCGTTTACACGAAGGGAAAATGCAGATATTTCCACGCGGTTTTTGCCTCTCATTTACACGAAAACCCTGTTTTTATCTTAAGAAAACGATTATTTCTCAAAAAAAATCTTAGAAAAGTGGGAACATAGGGCTGTGGGAACATAGGGCTGTGGGAACATAGTGCTGTTGGAACACAGGGCTGTTGGAACATAGGGCTATAGGAACATAGGGCTATAGGAACATAGGGCTGTGGGAACATAGGGCTGTGGGAATATAGGCACACTCCCCATGGTCTGGCTGCTTGGTAATCTTGGTAACCTTTTGTGAGCCTGAGTCCCTTCATCTGTTTTTTAGGTGAGCTGCAGCAGATCTTGTCCCAGGACAGACATCCTTCATACTCAGCTGAGTTTTACTCCTCCTACATCAACATCCTGCTGGGAGTCTTTTACTCGGTGTGTCGAGACCTCAGAGAGCTGCGACACCTGGTCAGAAAAACACTTTCTCATGAGTCAGTGAAGATTTTTTATTGCTTTGGTTTTCTTTCAGTCATTGATTTCTCTTTTTTTCTCTTTTCAACCAGGCTGCCCTCAACTTTTCAAAGTTCTGTGAGCCTTTGGCAGAAGGGAAAGGTAAAGCATGAAGTGGTGTTTTCATTCATCTGATAGCTGATCAGTATTTTAATTTACCTTTATATTTGAAGCTGAGCTGAGCTGCACTTCAGCTAGTTGAACGTTTTTGGTCACTTTGAGGCAGAGGAACGAGCTGAAAACAAAACATTCATCATATAAAGGTGCCATGGGGACCATGTTTGCAGTCGGTTTCACATCCACCAGACACTGAGCATCATTATCCATCAGTTGTAGATGTTTGTGTCCACTTGAGGACTGTAAAGCCAGATTTCTAGACAACGTAAATATTGTCATTATAGGTTCTGAGCTGTTACTGCAAACAGCGACTGTAATAAGACTTGTCTGATTGTCTTTTTCAAGCTGGAACGTCTGCAAGGACGGTAACAGAAGCATCTAATAGGACGTTGTAGACAAGCTAGCAAGAAAAGGCAAAATATTACACACAGCTGGTGCCTTTTGTCAATAAGAGACTGACATGCAAAGTGCACAGAAAGAAATGGTTTAAATCCTGACAGAAATAAAGTATTTTGAGGTTCATAGGACCCAAAAGCTCTGTCAAGTGAACACACTCTTCTGGAAACGTAAAAGGAGAAAACAAAATGTCAAAGTTGGCCAGTCACAGTTCTTTCTCCAGATGGTATCTCATAGCTGCTGCATCCCCATCGTGTTATTTACATGTTGCTGTATCTCAAGTCCAAAAATCTTTGTTTTCTTGACACTGTTTTGGGCTCCTCTTGGTCTAGTGGGAAAAAATATCTGGACTTCGACCGCCTGATGTTCGACTTTGTTCTTTGGCTACTAGCTAATTAATTTTTTTTGCTCAACAGCTGCCTGCTGTGCCCAGAAATTAGGGTTTGCAGGCTGTAAATACATGATGAAATTAGCTCTGTGGAATTTAAGGAAACTGCAGTTGTAAGAAACATTGATCAGTGCAGCTTTAGTTCTTTCTCTTCTCGAATTGTTTTCATAGTTTTCTTTGTGTTTTTCATGAAAATATAATCACAATAAGACTCCTCACATGCTGTCACTGTTTGCTTTATTTTATGTGTCTAGTGAAAGAGACCGACACGCACAAACTGTGGAGGAACATTGAGCCTCATTTGAAAAAAGCCATGCAGACAGTTTACCTTCGAGAGGTGTCCAGGTCTGAGATCTTTACATGAATATACTCACGAAATACACTATGGTTACTGATGATAATGTTTTATCTGATCCTGGGTGTCTCATATCTCTGTTCAGTTTTCAGTGGGAGCAGATGCAGTTAATGGAGGAGAAGGAGGCTGGAGCATTGAGAGGTACTAACACACACAGAGCTCTGCTGCACTTGATGACGATGGCAGAGCAGATGTTAAACCACATATTGCTGCGGTCGCTCTGTGCATTCAAGCTGAAATTGGGATGTTTTTTTCCTGTGCAGTAAACAAAATGTTAGTGCATATAAGTATATGCAAGGATGCTGACTTATTGCGTTTGTTCCCTTCTTTCAAAGGTTTATCAGCTCACACTCACGTTGAACTGCCTTATTACTCCAAGTTCCTGTTGATTGCTGCTTATCTGGCATCATACAACCCTGCACGCACAGATAAACGCTTCTTCCTAAAGGTAGAACCATTTTAACTTTAAAAGACATGTACACTAAGGAATTTCCTGTTCTTATGCAGGCTTGCTTTATTATTTTTAGGTGGATTAATAAGGATATTAATAAACTGTCTTGACTTGCGTTGATTCATTAATTAATTTGATCCTCTGTTTCTACCAACAGCACCATGGTAAAATAAGAAAAACAAACTTCTTGAAGAAAAATGAGAAGGTGGTTATCCCAGACTAACATTGCTTTGTTGTTTTCTTTGATAAATTTTAGATTTAACTTATTAAAATAATGTTTTTGCAATCCGTCTCCTCTAGACGAGTAACCACCTTCTGGGGCCGAAGCCCTTCCCTCTGGACCGCTTGCTGGCCGTTTTTTACAGTGTGGTGGACAGCAGAGTCGCACCGACTGCCAGCATCTTCTCTCAGGTGATGATCCATTCGGCTGCTACAGCCAAGACATAATTCACTGTTTACCTTTGTAGCATATTTTAATAAACATTCAGAATACGTTGCACAGCTACAGTTCTCCTTGAGACGAGGTTAAAGACACTCGAATGTTTCTTCTTTGAATAATAATTTATGTCTGCTTTGGTTTTTGCAAGTTAAATTACATTATTGGAAAACACAAAATCTGTTAATATGTGGATGTTTTTACTATTTTATTTGTACAATATTTCCTACATCAATGAAAAGCCCACTCTAATATGTGCACTCGAGAAGTAAAGATTGAATATTTCAGTTGTTTAAGTTGCAAAGCCATGTTCATGCATACATGAGAGAAAACTTTCCACCCTGAGGATAATGTGAAAACAGCTTTCTGGTCAAAATCTGTGCAATCATTCGTTTGAAGGTCAAGACTCAAATTTTGTACAATAGCCTCTTGATTGCATTTATATTAAGAGCTTGTTTTTCTCTTAATACTACCACAGGATGAGGCCTTTATCTCCCGATAAAGTGGAGATTGTCTTTGATATGTGAGGATTTGTGTTCTCCAAAACAATTAGTGGTTTAATTAATTTTCTTTGTGTATCTGTGCCTGTGATTGCCCTCTTTAACACCACCATTTTGCTCTCCTTGTGCTCTGCGTAGTCTAATGTTGCCCCTCATTTAGTCCTGCAGTGTAATCTCTCTCTCTCTGATTGCAAGTCCCAAAGTTAGCTGAAGCCCCAGGGAACCACAGAATATGAAAAATAATTTCACACTTTTTCCCCATTTGCCAGATAAGCAAATGAAATAGAGTGTACTCTACAATAATCAGAGGATGTTAAAGCATATTTTTCTCATTTGAAAGTGTAAGTGCAGAACTATTTTGTGTTAAATCAAGCCTAATAAACACAGTTTCTCAGATGAGAGAGTTTTCTGCCCATATGGTCATGAGTTTTGGGATCTGAGGCCAAATACAGATCTATTTATGGCCCCGAGCATGAAATGGTTTTAGGAAATTAGGCTCGACCCATATCTGAGCAACTGGCTTTCATCATTTATTGCCTCGGCATCAAAGTGGGGAAGCTGTGTTTAAAGAAGTGGAACAGAGAGTCATGTCGGTTTCTCTCTGTCCCCATTTAGATTTCCTCTCTGGTGACCTTACAGCTGTTGACTCAGGTCAGCCATGACGACCAGCTCGATGCACCAAAGTACAAATGTGCCGTTTCTCTGGACTTCATCTGCGCCATATCCAGGTTTGTGAGGGTTTATCTGTTAAAACACATCCCTGACAGAGACTGAATTATTCCAGAGAAATGACCTTTTACAGTTTTTTCACTGAGAATGTGCTCGGTGTGATTTATCTTCCAGGACGGTGAACTTTGAAATCGTGAAGTACCTGTACGACTTCCTCTGAGCCTGCAGTGCATAAAGGAGAGACGACACGTAAGACAAAGGGAGATTTATTTCCATGAGAGCACACTTAAGGACAAACATTTGGCAAAACAAGGAGCTCTGGACTGCTGTTACATGGATGGAAATTCATCTAATCATGCCGCTGCCCCCTTGTGGTGGTGAATGAGCTCATTGTTTTCTCTTGTAGCGCTGTACCTCAGACCATGTTAAATATTTGCATTTGTACAAAATAAATGCCATATTGGCAACTTGACTTTATCTTGGTTCAGTTTTGTTAAAAGACGGTGTTAAATTCTCATTATATTTATAGAATTATCCAATGAGGGCCTTACTATACTTAAGATGTATTTATTTTTGATTATTCCAGATACATCCAGTATAAACTGTAATACAGCAGATGGAAAGATGCGAATATTCACAGTTTAAAAGATAAAAATGGTGCAGCTTTAGCATTTTTTCCTGACACAGAGCGATCCTGACACCAGGCAGGTGAATCATCGTCCTTGCTCGAAGGTAGGATTTTATTTCTAATGTGTTTTCACGAGGGCACTGAAGTCAAAGGATACTGTTGCTGCTACCATGGGGCACGTTTTCAAGCTTTTATGCAGAATTTTGTCTAAAAATAACTTGTCTGTTCTACTCACTGAGCTCCAGTTTGAAAAGTCGTGGTTCCCAACAGTTTAAGCTTGTGAACCCTTTAATTTTTGTCAATTTATGACTACCTATAGTCATTTGCATGTGTCAACCAGTGATAAATTTAATATTATTCTTCTCAGCCTTAATGGCGCAGAGTTTAAATGATTAAATTCACCCGTATGATTTTTATTCGCTTAGTAGTCAGTTAATTTGATCAGAGTGGTCAGTATGATGTGAGCTTCTGCACATTATGGATGTGGAAATAATAGTGGCCTTTGGGTGATGGTAATCAGTGGTCAGGACTCTGAAGAGGGTCACAAGATATGTCTGAGTGGTTAGAAGTGATAATCAAGTTAGGAAAGAAGAAAACAAATCTTTTTCTCCAAAACATTTTATTTATTCTGCATGATTTTGAACTTACTGCATATATTCTGGATATATTTACATTTTTAGACAAATAAACAACACAGCCCATGTAAATATTTAACCTTTTAAACAGGGGTCTTGAGTTGACTTTGTATTGTTTTAACGGGTTGAAAATCACAAATCTTTGTCATGAAATAAAACAGAAAAAGTTCATTCAATATTGAGTTTAATTAACAGTCAAACCTGATCTGCTTTATTGAGATTGTTTGAGCTTGATCAGTTCACAGAACAACCCACGACCAGAGCAGCTGTGGATATGCAGGTCGCCCACTAATCACAGGGTTGGTGGTTCAATCCCCAGCTACTCCAGAATGTTCCTGGGCAAAAGACACTGATCCCTGATGGTCAGGTGAGCATCTCATGTAAACTGTATTATATTCTTGTGTGTATAAAATCAGTCATTTATCACTCATAGGAAGAAGCCCACTGAGAAATTAGGTTTGTGGGACAATTTCTTTGAGTTCAAAATTAAATAGATCAGATCATTTACCCACTCTTTGTTCCTGTAACTCAGTATAATTAACATTTTACATGTTTACCTGTACATTGTTAGATGGTTTTAATGGTGCCAAATGTGACACTTGGCGCGTCCACTAACTTTGAATGAGAAATTAAACACTGCTGTGTTCTTATAATGTGTTTATTTTTAGTGTACAAATAAGCAAAAGCTGAAATCAAATACATTCTGTAGTCTTCTAACAGAAGGCACCAGATGAGTGTAGCTAAGAAACCTAACTAAGGTAATCTAGATCTGTATTTATTGCCGAGTAGGAGGCAAATCATTCAGCCAAAGACGCACCCACACAGAGAAATGCTACAAGAACCACAAGTCTGTATTTTACTGCTTCCACTTACATTATTTTAAGACATTAAAAAATGTAAGAACATATAAAAGGTAAACATTTTCTGAATTGTGTCTGCACATTAAATGTCTCCAGAGACCTTCACCTGCTCCTGTTTTACAGCCACTGGCTTAATCAAATTAGCATGGATGTTAAACACATTGCACAGTCATAGCTTCCTCCTGTAAACCCCACAGGCAGGAGCGGGTGAACACAGATTTGAGTAATTTGATGCAGAGGGACTCCGACCCAGAAAATAGAAAAGATTAGGAAAGTGTAGTGGAGTGCATGTAATTGCCACTCTACTCCACTGTGTCCCTCCTTTATCCCACCGGGTATCTGAGGCTAAGTGGACCGTCTGAGAGATCATCCCTCATGCCAAGGTGGCCTTGGGAGAGCTCACCATCATTAAACGAGGACAATGACCAGTCTGCAGAGGTTGACTGAGTCATCCCATTTAAAGTGCATATGTGTCACTCTTTTAGAGATTAAACATAAGATATGTCAGCGTTCGCACCGCACTGGCGTCATATTAAAGTGGATTCAGTCTTAATAGAAATCTCTATAAATGGCCAAAGGCGATACTGAAGCACTCGGGCCAAATCACGGATGTGATGAGGTTGTCGGACTGAGCAGATCCTAAACGCTGCGCCTCCTATTGTGGATCATCGCCACAATGTGGGAGAGGTCCAGACTTTTCATCATCACCTCCATGAAGTCTTCGTCGCTGCGAGCTCCGGCCACAAACTCTTCCAAGGAAAGTTCACCTGTAGGAAGAGAAACATGTTGTATTTTCAGACATAATGGTCAAGTTTATTGGAGTACTCTGCTGATTTAGCATTGCACTCCTGAAACAATAATAGATTATTGATAGTTAGACATGATGATATTTAGTTTAGTTTTTAAACTCTGCCAACTATTTCAAGACTTTTTTCCCTCCTTTTTCAAATTTTTGGTAGATTACAACTACCGTGTAACAGAACAGGGCCATAGCCAGGATTTCAGAGCAGTCAAGACCCTCTGAAACATGCCTCTATAGTTTTAGAAAGTTTTGATGAGAAGCCAAAAAGATTAGAATAGATTTTTTCCCATTTTTTTACTGAGTTTTGTTTATTTAGGTCCCTTTCAGCTTAAGCTAATCTCATATCATCACACTAAAGCCAATTTAATAACCGCTAAACATCATATAAATACAGACTTCATATATGCACACACTGATTAACACTGATCACCAGCGCTAATAATTGTGTTGCCAAATCGTCTCACTTGATTTATATCCTATTCTTACACTGATCTCATATTCATCTTACACTATTGAGCCTTTCATAGCTTTTCATAGTTACAAGTCACAGAGTGAACTGACTGTATCATGAGTGCGTGTTTCATTTGAATGTTGGGGAGCGCACATTAAGTGGGAGCTTTTGAGCATCAAACATAATGTCTTTTCTGCATCAGTTAAAGGAAAACACAAAATTTAGGCAGCCGGTAACAATGCAAATATAAAGGACTGTATGTGAATGTAATCAGGTTTTCTGATTATATGAGATCATAAATAATAATCATATTTTTAGTTTAAATGAAGGTCCAGACTGAAGAACAAAGACAAGCCCCTGTTGGAGGCATTTTTGCTTGTATTTCTTCTATTTGGCGGGGGCTTATGCATGTTTTTCTATGCACTGCAACATTATATTTTAGACTTGTATTCACTGCATAGATGGACAATTCAATCAGATGGCTGTTAGTCATAATTAGCTTTTTTCTGTTTTGAATATGTGGCAAAGTGAAGGGCAAAAGTTGAATCCTTTGTAAAATCTTTACTGTAGTTTTTGTGTTTAGCAGCTATAATGCTCGTCTTCTTTCTATTCCTGCATTTTCAGACTGGAGATAAATGTCTAACTGTCCACCCACCATTGATTTCCTCCTAAACCTCTTGTCTCCATACACTGCCAGCACACACACTCACCGTCTCCATTTATATCAATCCTGTCAAACACACGGTTGGTGAAATCCTCCGCAGTTGCGTCTTGACTCTCGTTCCCATTGATTGCACGGATGGCCTGGAGGAGGAGAATAAAAATCAGTATGCCACGATGAGGTTGCTGAAAGTGCAGGGTGGCAGGCGCACGATGGGCTCAAATGTACCTTAATGATGTTCAGGAGTTCATGCCGGTCGATGCAGCCGTTTCCATCCACATCATAAAGTTTGAAATACCAGCGCAGCTTGTGCTCCATCTTTCCGCGCATCACCAGACTCAGAGCGGCCACATACTCCATGAAGTCTATGTAGCCGTCCTGCAGAGATGAGCACGAAACATTAAACCGTCAGGCATGAACGTGTACTTCTTGTTAAACTATTTTTAGCCATTTAATGTCATAATGTCACCAAAAAGGGCACTCAGAGGGGAAATGAAGCGCGCCAGGTTGGAGGATTATCTGCGGGGATTGTCTACGTCTTAACAATCTTAGCATCTAAACATTGTCTCACAGATAATCTCACTGTTTAAATCGTGCACAGAGATTACCGAAGCCTTTTGTGTGCTGAGATGGAGACTAAATATAGCTTCTCAGACAAAACATCCTGTCGTGACCCTGTAGGTCGCACGGAGATGCTCTCAATTAAATGTAATCTAAGGGTCACAAAGGGTCAGATTGTCGCTGAAGGGGATGACCCGAGTGTTTGAGGAAATCCTCGAATGATCTAGAAGTGCTCAAATCTGGGCTGCAAGAAGTTTTCCACTCTTGGCTTTACCTAAAACATGTCAACGCTTAAAAATATAAACCTTGCAGCAGATCTGTTTCAGTGCGGAAACAATTTGTCACTGAATTGTTTGCCAAAATGTCCGAATGCAATAATTGTCAGAGTATCTTTCCCTAAATATTCAATCTATAATATAATTCATTTATCCAGAAGCCTGACATTGAGATACCAGATCTCTTCTTCCAGGAACGTCTTTCCTTTAATACAGTTTGTAAAAGATGTTTAAAAGTGTTTCTAAGGGAATTATATTTTTCTGCTGGCTCAGGGTTCATTGTAAAAGAAAGCAGTTTTAACAACCTTTAGAAGATTTGAAAAGCTTATCTAGTGCCAGGAAGGGTACAAGGTTGAAGGTATGTGTAGGTAGTAAACCGAACAATGTATTTTTCTCCTCTGATATTTAAAGGACAATCCTAAAGATTCATATACAAGGTTACAATTTCCTTTAGCAGACGCTTTTATCCAAAGCGACGTACATAGGTAGGTAGGCGGAGCAGCATTAAGGACCTTGCCTAAGGGTCCTCACTGGATACCTGCACCCTGACCAGGATTTGAACCACCGATCTCCCATTCCAAGGTCTGGGGTGTTAGTCACTGAGCTATCCAGCTGCTTATATAAAATGCAGCGGTGAGTGTGTGAGTCTGCACTAGTTACAAAGTGTAATGCAGCATCGTATGTAGAATGCACTTTTTTTGAAGTAGGGCTGAAATTGCATGCATGTAAATCCCATCACCGTCATCTAGCACAGATAGAAATGACCGTTGCACAGTTTACTTTCTGCCTTCAAATGCAAACACAAATGACTTTTTCTATAATCATCAATATGTACATTAAAAGTTTTCATGCCTCAGTATTTGTAACAAGTGAATATCAAAACATTCTAATGTCAAGTTAGTCTGATCAGCTGCCACAGAGTGACTGAAGGTCATTTATTTGACTTTAGTACCAGTTTTAATTTTAACAGTAAAAGCTGCAGTAATCAAAAAACATCCTTCAAGGTGTTTACAGATGCAAGATGTCCTGCAGTTGATTGACAGCTTATATAAAAATATATAATTCATCACTTATTAAAAAAAGAATGTATTGTGAAAAAAGTCATCACTTGTAATGCTGATGTTTTGTTTTTGTTTTTACCAAAATATCGCCTCTTGAATAGCTGCTTGTTCAGTTATATAAATTAAGATTAATAACTCTAAAGTTAGAAGTACAGCTGAAACAGTTAGTCGGAGTAGTCAGTTGTCAGAAAATGTAACTAATTATTGAATTAATGAGCATG
>OMNN01040503.1:0-22167 GCA_900302755.1 Chromis chromis | reverse complement strand
TTGACTTAAAATGTAACACAATAGTTATTTCTACAAAATACAACTTGATTTTGGAGATTTTTAATTATGGCTGACCTTAATAAAAATACTTTATAATACTTTTAGAAAAACTATAATTAGGTAAAGGACAAAAGTACAATATAAGCTTCTGAAATAAGTAATTAAACACTTACTTAGAAGATTAAAGTGCACTATTTTGAAACTAAAACAGCCAAGCAACAAAATCCCATAATTATTTCTTTAACCTTTAAACATGACACATTGTAAGAAGTCTGTAATTAGATAATACAGTGTTTACAGACATTAAATTAGACAAAATGAATTATTTGTTTCATCCTTCAGATCAGACCTCGTTCACATATCCTCATATATGCTATTTTATTCTTAAAAAGTGATTTAACAGACATCCTACAAGAACCCAAGCACCTTGACAGTTTAAAAACTCTAACTATAAGTCCTCTGTAACTTCATTTTGTGCTTAAGTTCTCACCTTGTTCATGTCAAACGTGCGGAACATCTGCTCGATGTAGGCGTTGGCCTCAGGGTCCAAACCTCTCAGCCCGAAGAACTGCTTGAACTCGTGCAGGGTGAGCTGACCCGAGGGGCACTCAGTCATGAACTTCTTGTACCAGAGGTGCATCTCCACGGCCTGCAGGTCGTCCACGGTGCTGCCTGATGTGTTTCCCATTTCGCCTGAGCGGAGCCGTTAGCGAGCTGCTGCACAAAACCTCACAGCCCAGATTGGTCTACTGTGAAGTGGAGGCTCTCCCTCTTCACAGTCACACAACAGCAGGACTTTTAGGGTGAGAGTGGCAGCTGGCAGGAGCCTTTTGTAGCTGGCTGTATTTGAGGTTGAGGTGATCCCCGCCCCGCTGTGCTCTCCTTTTGTCTAATCACTGCATGTAATCCTGGCAAACAGGCAGATGATCAGATTAATCATCCCATTAAAAGGGCAGGTTGACTGTTCCGCTTTTACATTGAGAATCGCTGACAAACTCAATTGAGGCTTCATCCGTCACGTGTACACAACACTGTGGTGCATCTTAACCGATGGGATACAGGTTGCTCAACATGTGGACTCGAGTATGAGTGGTGCAGCTTTAATGTTCTTGGTGAAACATACAAAACAAGCCGCTGTAAACCTGCTAATCCCTCCAGCGCTGTACATATTCCACCTGTTGCACAGTGTTTAGACTAATTAATCTCCGTTAACGGGGGTTTATTTAAATGGTAAATCTTCTGTGTACTCCAGACACCCAGGAACTGATTCAGACGGGGGACAAGTACAAAGTGGCCCACAAGGTCAAAGCAAAGCTGATATGATTATTACTGTGGTCCTTCATGGAAACAATATTTTTGTTCTGAAGTTTTCTCTATTTCACATCATGCCTGACCTCCTCTCACTGAAAAACCCTGCTAAAGTTCAACTTTATTATCATTGCACAGGGTACAACAAAACGCAGTCTTGTCACATACCCCAGCTTGTTAGGAAGGTGGAGTCAGAGCACAGGGTCAGTCACGCCATGGCAGCCGATTGGGTTAAGGGTAATAAACCTCTAATCAGTTCAAAGCATTAACCACTGAACCACAGCAACCCTAAAATCACACAACTTTGCCGAAACCCGGGATCGAACCAGGGACCTTTAGATCTTCAGTCTAACGCTCTCCCAACTGAGCTATTTCGGCCTGTTGGACCTGCTTGTATGGTGGTCACTATACTATTGTATACACTATTCTGCGGTTTCATACGTAACAAACCTAACTAAACCAATCATGTCGGCTTTTAGGGGTGAAGCTCTCTGAACTATTGTTCTTCATGATGATCTGTTCCTGGTTTGAACATATGTGGCAGAAATACTCCAATACAACAACTTGCTATTGTTAAGGGTAGAGGAGTTTTACAGTGTTAGAGCAGAGCTGAACGCGAGCTGGTGTGCTCGAGCTGGAGGGGTGGGTGGAGGCGCTGTAGAGTTACATGTAAGCCGGTTTAAGGCAGGAGAGGGATTACTTATACTTATAAACATGTAACTTTGATGCACAGTGATAAGTTTTAGGCGATTAATCAATGACTAAAGAGGGACTTTAAGTGGACGTAGCTCAAGTGAAAAAACACAATATTGTCTGTTGTCATGCATTGATCAAATTAAAGGAACCTATGCATCAAAATCTAACAGCTGCTGGTGGGTTGATTGGTCACTGTCAGTCCAGTTTGATAAAACCTGAAGAAGACATATTTGCTCAATCTGTTACATTTGTTCCATCAAATATAACCAAGGTGCATCAATATCAGCTTCTCAAAGGTGAATATTTGTTGATATTGTCATGTGTGATGGGCCCTTTTCAGACATGCACCTGCACATTGCTGCTTCATCAGTCTGTAAACATGACAGCCTTCTGTCATTTAGACATAGGACATGTTTACAATTATGTTCCACATAGTGACACAGAGAGCCACGGTTAATGCATTATATTTTCCATACATGCAAGATTGAACATCAAGTGACATAACGGCATCCTATGTCAGTATGTTGTTGTCTTGTGCGTGCCTGTCTGTTAATGTGACTGCATGCCTTTCACGCTTGTGCTGAATTAAAAGTGATGCGTTAATGTTATTAGGTCTGACGTCGTGTGATTGCTGTTGCATCTTTCATGTAAAAGTGACCAGCAAACTCATTCAGACATGAAGTGAACATGCTCAGATGCCATCAGGTTATTGGAAAGTAGTGCATGTCTGGAAGGAGCTACAGTTAACTGAATTTATTTCTAGTTTTGATTATTGTTTGACATAAAGAATCTGAAAATCTGATGGATTTCCATATTTCCTAAATGGTAAATGGTCTGCACTTATATAGCACCTTTTTTTCTACCTTAGTGGTACTCAAGGAGCTTTACAATGTGTTTCGCATTCACCCATTCACACACACATTCACACACCAATGGCGACAGAGCTGCCATGCAAGGTGCCTGCCTGCCATTGAGAGAAACTTCGGTTCACTGTCTTGCCCAAGGACACTTCGGCATGCAGAGGGGCCGGGGATTGAACCGCCAACCTTACGATTAGTGGACAACCCACTCTACCTGAGCCACAGCCGCCCTGACAATGTATAAACCCAAGATGTTAGAAAAAACTAAAAATCTGAGGATCAATCAGGGTATTTGCTGCTTTACACGTGTTTCATTCTGCAAATAACAGGATTACTCAAAACAGTTTGATAGAGAAGTTTATTTGGATACCACAGATTAAAGCCATGGAGGCATTACAGTTTGAGTTAGTGACATTAATATCAAAACACTGCAGAAAGCTGTTACATTTTTAATGTAAAAAAAACCCCAAAATAATATGACATTCATGTCTCAGTGCTTTAGTATGGAATTAAATGTAGCGTCTCTGTTACAATGATTTTGTAATAATACTCAAAAGCATGATTGTGCTGGATGCAGCAGCTGTGAGTATGTTAGTATGTGAGTATGCTATTGTCATTAAAATAACAAATAGTGTACATTTAAGCTGCATTCTAAATGTGCTAACAGTTAAAATATATGTGTTAATACAAAAGTAAGCATACATTAAAAATAAAAAAACTTAATTTGTAGATCATGTTAAAGCAACATTCCAGGAATAGTACACCGAGATTAGTTGCCTCTGGGATACATTCAGCAGGAGGGTTTAGGGTTTAGTGTCAGACATACACAGGAAATTCACAAGGAGGACCATCCCCACAGGTTACTGGTAACTGGACTAGCCTGTATTTACCAAAAAAATAAGATTAAAAAATTACGGCACAGATGTCAAAACTGTATTTAGCTGCTGATGTCATGGTAAAGTTCTCGTATAGCTTTCAACGAAAACCTACTTCTGCTGTAGTGCAATAATGGAAAATGGAAAAGGCATAAAGTATCTATGCTTCAACATATTTTAGTTTGCATTACCCTGTGACACATTTCCATAACAGTCATATGAGCAGGTGTAATGCATTACTGGCAGCAGCATGTTTTCCCCACAGCCTGCTGTATAGTTTCCAACATTTTTGGAAAAGCATCTCCTTACCTGAACATGGAATATTCACATTATCTAACCATACATACAAATAAATCACTAACAGGACTACGTAACAAATAGCTACGCTTTAAGAGCTTAAAAAGGTAAAAAGCTTTTGTTCTAACATCATTAAGGCCTCGTTTTCTTTCTTCATAACTCATTTTTCCTTGAGCTTCTGTCAGCTTCACTTTGATGCAGTTATATTTTGGCTTCTTGCCAATATGACACAGTTAAACAAGGATATAATAAACATGTAGTCACTGTGGCTCCGTGTCGGGGCTCGAGCAGATCTCTCTGCCCCCACCAGCAACACTTTTCCTCTTCCCCCAGTGCAGATGTCTGTAGATGGAGTCAAAAACTGACACGGTGTAGCGTGCAAACAGGCTGGTCCACTTCACTGCGTCCACCATCCACTGAACCGAGCGCCCCACAAAGGCCACAAACACTGTGGTGTAGTGGGCCAGCAGCAGCAGGCTCCTCCCCAGCTGCCTGCCCTGGTTGATGATCAGGTTGACTCTTTGGTCTTTTCCTGCCATCACTATACTGTCTTGTTTCCAGATGTAGAAGGGGCAACTTGTGTGTATTTTTGGCTCGAGGGCTGATTTTTCGTTTTTTTTTAAAATGTATATGTTTTTGCAGATGCTCCCTACAGAAGGCGTAGACGGCTGTGAACTGTCAGACGGTCCCTTGGAGATCCCGGCCGTCCAATCAGAGCAGAGGAAGCTTTGTTTCCGGGAATGTTTGGTGATGTGGCTCTGCTCTGAAATCCATCCGAGGAAATATATCAAATAAAATCCAGACACATTCACCTGGGGAGCACTCGCACAGGTGAGTCAAAGGTTCTTTCTTTTAAAAACACACCACAGACCGGGCTGCATTACACAGCTGTCACGCACGGAGGACAAACACTGAGCGAAGCAGCTTTTAGAGACGCTGTCCTTATTTACCTGTTTCCAGCGTTAGCTCGCTAAGTAGCCCGAGCTAACTTACTGTATTGTTGAAACTACAGTCACAGCACACGGCGGATGTTTTCACGGAGCATCCTGTTCACACCACCGACTCTTCATCTTGACTCATGTCTACTGCTTTTTGAAGACGTCGGTGTCCATCAGCTCTGGAAGTTTGCCGTCCATTTTCGCGTTAGCTAGCTATAATCTTTGCTGTTCACATAAAGAGTGACGCAGCCGCAGTGAAGACTTCGGCAGGTTCGGAAACATTCGGTTCTGTCCGGCCCAGCTCGGAGAACACGCGTTGGGATCGTCTGCCAATGTGTTGCCTTTGGTTTTTGGGATAAGATAAGATATACTTTTATTGTCCCCGTGGGATTTTTTTTCTGTGTATATATATACACACACACAAGAAAAGTCTGCTACCAACAGTACAATTCCAGAATTGTGCAGATAACAGCTTCCATATACAAAAATAAGTTTCTATGTTGAAACATACTGTTTAAAAGCTTTTCTTAAAAATATAATTTTCAAGACTTTTTTTGTAATGAGTTTTGAAAGGGAATTTATTATGCCTTTTTATGTCTCTTGCTGTATTCTACTGGTGCAAAAGCAAAACAAATATGCTTCTTGAGCTGCAACAATTAAGCAATTAGGAATTTTGAAATTTTAATCCTTAACTCCCATAATGCATCTGTAATACACTGTGTACACAAAAAGTTACACCCATGACCTCAAAGAAAAAAATGCCCCCACTGAATCCCTTTAAAATGATATGTTTGATCCCTTTGCCATTACATCATAAAATCATGCATTCTATGTTATTAAGCTTTCATTCCATAACTTTGGCCTCAAAATTTCTTTTTTTTTTTTTTTACTATTTTTAATTATTTTATTATATTTTGCCCTTGGAGCAAACACGTTTTTTCTTTTGTTCGCTTTCTGTTGTGTTATAGAGCACTGCAGGCCAATAGAATAAATGTGTCCAACTAAAATGGACTGGAGGTCTTGGTAGGAATGTCAGTGTGATGTGTATACTGAGAAATTATTTGTGTGTTAAAAGACTCTTTTTACTGGATCCGTTTATTTGTCACGGACACAGTGAAAAAGTACAGCACGAGTGCCGGGGGGGACATATACACAACGCACTTCTCTTCATCTACTACTACTACTACTACATTACCCATAAGCCACCGCACTTAAAGGAGCAGGCTCAGGCCGGTAACACAGCTCATTTCCACCCATATTGTGATTTCCATGAGTAGCATTTTCTCATTTTTGGTAATCACCAAAATGATCTGTTCCTTGTCTCATTATCAACATTTCCTGAAAATTTCATTAAAATCCGTTCATTACTAACATTGCTAACAAGCAAACGAACAAACAGACAGACAGATAAACGCCGGCAAAAACATAACCTTCGTTTGGCGGAAGTAATAAGGCCACAGTTTTACAGGAGCAAAAAACACTAAGAAGCTGCTTGGGGTTCAGAGGGTTAAACTTTGAAATGTAAACTTAATAAAACAACAGACATAAAAGTTAGTTTTAGCGTACAGACAGCAATGCATAAAAGAGGAAGCTGTAAGTCATGTGGAATAGAAGATAAAGATGTTTTGTGGTTAGAAATGCCATCCCCTAACATCCCAACACTGAGTGTGTGTTTATCCTGTCAACGTATCCTGAAGCAAGACGCTGAACTCCATCCTGCCCTTTGTATCACGAAGCTGAGTTGTACAAAACATGAAATGAACTTCCATTCACAAGAAAAAGAGTGATTTTAACTGAAGACACTTTCACATTTTACTGTCACCAGGGTGGGACTGTTATCGGTAGTGCCCGCTGCAAAGAGTTTCGCTCTCACGAGGGACGCCTGAAGGCCGCACACAACCTGGTGAAGCGCGGCATCACCAACCTGTGTGTGATCGGAGGAGACGGCAGCCTGACTGGAGCCAACCTCTTCAGGGAGGAATGGAGCGGGCTGCTGGCAGAGCTGGTGGAGCAAGGTAGTGGAGAAACACAAACCTCCTCTTTGCTTTAATCTGGTGTTATTTTTAGTGTATCATCTAAATTTTGGGTACCACTTAAAAGTATTTTGTTTCCAAGCTGAGCAGCTACATTATGTCAGAGGGTGATGTCATTCTACCAACAAAATGCCTCCTGCGTGTTCGTTGAATGGAGCAATGGGAGAAGGAATTTAGGTCTTAGTCAGTATGTTTATTAGCAAATAGTTGAATATAGCATACAGAGCTCTGAGTCAAACTATCTGTTCCTAACACCAACAGAGTTAATGTCAGGGCATGAAGTCTGACTCTGTCTTTCCCTGACCCAGTATATTTATATATTGGTCCCTCGGTGTCTGTTCTGGCCTCTCCTTCACCTTGCGCTCACAGAGTTTCGGTTGTTATCTCCTCTCTTCAGATAGGTTGTTGATAGCCCACAATTGCACTTCCTCAATCTATGGTTAAGCTGTCGTAAACCGCATCCTCCTTTATGACTTTATTGCTGTAATGGCTGTTTGTCTAAAAAATAAACGTAACTTAAACCATAATCAAAAGGCCACTGATGCACCATGAGTATGTGGTTTACGCAGGCAAAAGAGTCATTGTCCATATCAAGATCATTGTGTTCCGTCTTGGTTCATTTATTTCCAAACAAGCAAACAAACAAAAGAACAAAGGTGCCATCGTCTCCTGTTGCCTCTGGTAAAAACAAACATAGGCCCACCCAGGTGCATGCTGGTCCTGTGAATACTACCTACATAAATAACCTCAGGTGCTCATGGTGTTACCCAAATTTATTAAATAAACCCACTAAATAAACTACTAATTAACCCGAACTAAATATAATAAATAAGCAAATAATAAATCTACCTAAATAACTAGCAAATAAAATATTATCAAGTAATCCAAACAAAAAACAAACTACTAAATAGCTCCTACAATTACCATTGGCAGTATTAGCCAGTGTTTGTTTTAATGAATTTTACAGCAGTGGAAATAATCTCCAGTAAAAGTGCAAAAACATAAAATAAGTGAATAAAACAGAAAAGTTAGAGTCTGATGGGCTTTCTATTGTAAACAGTGGTGTTTTTTTTAGGATTTCCCCTGAGCTCAGCAACCTCCATTGTTGCCACTACTGTGATATTATGGCAACAAGCCGTGAGAATCAGTAGAAGTTGACTGTGAAACATACTAGTTCACCCCCTAACCTCCTGATCCTTTCAGGTTTAATTGAGGAAGATGCCATCCAGAAGTACTCGGCCCTTCACATCGTGGGGATGGTTGGCTCCATTGATAACGACTTCTGTGGAACTGACATGACAATCGGCACCGACTCTGCTTTACATAGAATCATCGAGGTGGTGGATGCGATTATGACAACTGCACAGAGGTGAGGGGGGAGGATAGAGCGGCCATGTTTTTATAATTGGTGAGGAAAAGAGTACCAGTGGCAGCATACATTCATTCATAGTCCTAAATAGGATACTTATTGGTCTTTAAAAATGGATAAATATCTGTGAAAAATGCTTGTTTACCTACATACCACACCCATTTTGTACAAATTTAAAGTTACACAATATTGAAAATGGAATAAAAATAAGCCATACAGTATTAAATTGTGGTATAATCCCTACAAGCCATATAGAATAATAAATATAATTTTTGACTTTGTCTCAACACCTGTAGAGTTTTATTTAAATCTGAATAAATAGTTGGAGCTATTGATAATTTAACATACTAGTAAAAGTTACAACATTAAACAGGCTTCGCATATCACCACATTTAAACTCATTTCAACTCCATGCAGCATCATCTTTCAAATCTTCATTCTTGAGTACATTAGTCCTGTGCTGTATTACTAAAATGCTTTTATGTCTTTTCATCTTTCAGTCACCAGAGGACATTTGTATTGGAGGTCATGGGCAGACACTGTGGGTAAGAATGCATAAACTCAGATCCTGAGGCATAATTCCTAAGGCAGACACAAAGCTTATTTTGACCTGTGTATAAACAAAATGTTCTGTCTGTGTGTATTATCTTAGCTACCTGGCCTTGGTGAGCGCCCTGGCTTGCGGGGCAGACTGGGTGTTAATCCCTGAAATGCCTCCAGAGGATGGCTGGGAGGACAAGATGTGTCAGAAACTATCTGCGGTAACACAGTCAGATTTGTTTCTCCGATCAAGCATATAATACCAGTGTCCATGCTGTGTAATGTTTTATTTAACTCCACAGTGTTGCTATTCTTCTGCACAACTTTTTTCTTCTGCAAGGAGGAAAACCTGACTTTTTATTAAGCAGAGAAGACTGACATGAGGTGTTTTGTTCCTGCTCTGAAAACAATATTCTATGATTCAGACCCGTTCCAGGGGCACAAGGCTGAACATAATCATAGTTGCAGAGGGAGCCATTGACAGGCATGGAAAGCCTATAACCTCTAGTTTTGTCAAGGATGTGAGTATTTGAGTGTAAAGAAAGGGGAAGCCAGAAGCATGGAGACCTGACTGATGGAGACCAGTCTTCTGAGCCAGAGTCACAAACAGCCTCAATATTCAGAGTTACAGTTTACTTACAGTATGTGCACTATGCTGATCTCTTTATTACGACGTGTTGACAAGCAAAAACAAAAAGGCAGGATACTGGTGATTACAAAGTGCCAACACAAGCTGTAACGACATCGAGGCTGTTGCTATCAAAGAATCTGTCCTCGGCTCCCAGGCTGTCATCATCGTCGGGGCCCCCGTGCCTCTGAAAGCCCAACGTCACAGCCACCGTCTCAATTTTTCTGTCATGTTGTTTCTCCACCACGCCCTCCTTGTAGAACCGAGCAGGGATGAAAAGGCTGAATATCATAATTGTAGCCGAAGGGGCGATTGATCGTAGCAACAAATCGATTACCACTGACTATATTAAGAATGTAAGTACAGAGCTTTGTGTCAAAGTGCAACAAGTTCCAGTTTCGACTCCCTCCTGTATGACCTCTACTACTGTACTGCTGCCCTGGTGTGGCTTTGACTCTGTTGCTGTGTTTCTGGAATGCTCTATCAGGCACATTGGCTAGTTTGGTAAGACGGCTTTCACGAAACTGTACTACTACTGCTGTAAGACCCCCTCACTAAACCTCACACCCAGACATTTGCCAAATCAAATGTCATTTACTTGTAACTGCTGCACACATAGTTTTTTCTATATATGTTTTGACACTTTTTCTGTAAATTTGCTTAGAGGGATTATCACAATATGTCACGACTAACAGTTTTTAATTTGATTTTTAAGCATTTTTCTTCCCAGTAACTGAATACTTCTGTTTAATTTCTTGCCTGGGATCCTGTGTGAGCTAAGAGCTCCCTGCTAACATGACTGAAAAATTAGAATGGCTTGCTTGTGCTTTGCTGTTTCCCCTTCTCTTCAGCTTTTATATTGTGTTTGTGTTTCGGTGTTTGATGTGCCTGTTCATTTATGTATGAATTTTTCATATACATTTATTGCACAATGTAGTTATTTTGCAGTTAGCATAATTTTACATAATTTTAACCATTACCAATTTGCATTAGATAAATGAGCACCATTTCATATTAGAATCCATTTAATTTACCGTAGCTAATTCCAATTAGAAGAATAACAGTATATGATGCCACAATAGCTGCTAAATCCTGTGTATTTTCTCCTCCCAGCTTGTTGTCAAATGCTTGGGTTTCGACACAAGAGTAACAATCCTGGGGCATGTGCAGAGAGGAGGGACCCCGTCTGCCTTTGACCGCATCTTGGTGAGTTCAACACTTTGATCAATGAGCCAACTGTTCTGATGACACGGAAAATTAGCTGGTTCCAGCATCTCAATATCAGGATTTTATTCTTTTCTGTGTAATATTATATCAAAATAGATCACTGTGGCCTACGTTAACCTTCTGAACCACAAGGCGCTTCTTGCTGCCGTCACATTTTTACTTACTGTGGGCTAATGTTTCACTGCGGTATAAAGTCCTGCACCTCTATAGAAACCGCACAACCATGGCTACGAGTACAGAGAACTCAAAAATGTCTTTTGAGCAGTATAACAGACTTAAAGTGTCATAAATCATTAAAAAAGGAAAAACAACAGTTGAGTATTTTGATTGAATTTGACAAAAAAATAATTTTTGCAGATTTGGTGCAGTTTATTTTGGCACATTTTAAATGAGGCAAACTAGCATACATTTATTTAGATGAAATATCACCATTTTGACATCACATTTGGTCACACATGATTTAAAATTAGACAATTATTTCTGCTTTCACAGGTTCTGACTCTGACAAATGATGTAATTTTGGCTATTTTGAAGATAACATGTCTTTCAAACCTACCAGCAGGTTTTGAGGTTCAGAGGGTTAATGGACATTTTATGTGATCTAAATGAGAAAATAATCATTAGTTGCAGGCCTAATATAACATTTATTATGCACTGAACTTAGAAGCTATATTATTGTCAGACATCATTTAATTTTCTTTCTTATTTCTTTCAATTTACATGCTTGACCTTCCATTCAATGTAGCATTCCTGGAAAAAAACTCTACATATAATTGTTACACACGTTTAAACTAGTGTTCCCCACTTGGATTTGCTACCAGTCCAGTTACCCAGAACATTTCCTGTTTAGTCCTGTGTGTGTCTGAGGAGAAATGGCCTCAGGTTTAAGGTAAAGCTCATTAACAGATTTGTGGCTCAGCACGTGAAGGACTGCATCACAGACAGGGAACCTCAGATCCCTTCCTGTTCAGCACAAACCAACTAAATACTGAAGCAGAGAATAAAATGGATTTAAGAGAAAAAAATCCCCAATTTCAGATTCAAAGTGAAAGAAAAAAAATGCAGAACTCTGTGTCGGTAAAGAAAACATGAGTGTACAGGTTAAGCAAAGTGATAATGATGCACTTTTCTGTGTGTGTGTGTTCAGGCCAGTCGTATGGGTGTGGAGGCTGTTCTGGCTCTTCTGGAGACCACAGCCAACACTCCGGCCTGTGTGGTCTCTCTGTGTGGGAACCAATCGGTGCGCCTGCCTCTGATGGAGTGTGTACAGATGGTAAGTGCTGCACTGTGCTGGAAGCAGTCCAAGACAACCACACATTCAGTACACGCTCACGCACACATTTGCAAAAGTATAGAAGCAGACGAGACAGACGCAGAGTCAATAGGGATGAGGAGCTGAAATAATGATGTCAAAACAGCACAGCCGATTGGATTTGGAGTGGTACTAATGGTCACAAGAGAGTTGTGTTTTTTTGTCTGGTTAATGATTATCTGAAGCATTTGGCAGTGTTGGCGATGACTGCCAGTATGATGATGTAAGTGAACCCATCTCCATAGAAACACACAAAGCTGCTTTGTTGTTGTACTCGCCTGCTTGGGTTTTGACAGAACTCAGGGGAAGATCTTGCTACTGTTGTCTAATATTTTGAAGGCATTACAGGTCAAAGCAAGGTTACATGTTAGTCTTTTCTTGTCCTGGAACGGATGATGGCATGTTTACTCTTGTATTGTTCTCTCTCTGCACCAGAAGACAGTTAGTCCTACATGCAGCCATTGTTACACCAATAATAGACACTTCAAAGATGGCAGGTTTTGTATGCAGATATTTAAATCATAACTCACATAAATTGCACAACTTTGCAATGGTTTTGTACATACAGGAAACACAGTGTATGAATACTTAATGCAAACAGTAAATCACTTTGCTGTTTTCCACAGACTCAAGAAGTTCAGAAGGCCATGGACCAGAAACGCTTTGAGGAGGCTGTAAAGCTTCGGGGCAGGTATGACTTCCCCAAAGATCAAGACATGCAGTTCAGTGTGATGTTGCTTTCTGTAGGCAGGTGTAGTAGGGAAAGTGCATCACTGTGCTATTTTAGAACATCAGCAGTCTGTTGTTTACTTACTATATGATAGTGAAAGAATCAGTATCATCTCTTGTTTTTTATCCTAACATTGCATTTTCTCCAGTGCATTACCACTGAACACGCGCTGTATCTTCATTTGAAGACACAAACTAATTGTCCTTGGTTTTATTGCAGGAGCTTTGAAAACAACCTGAGGACATACAAACTGTTGGCTCATCGTAAACCAGAATCCGAATTGCCAACTGTAAGTCTTTTCATTGACATTGACAGTGTTGTCAGCTTTGTTTGCTCACTTTGAACGCACCCAAAAAAGGAGTTGTTTTTTCACACATATGGTGGCTGATCCCTGCACAACCTGCCTGGTTGACAGTTAAATCAGCTCACTCAACCCGCTGTACAACCTCAGTGTGTTTTTATAACTGTAAACTAAATGATATAGGTGGACTGTGATGCAACACATCAATGTTGGTGTTAATGTTGACATTTGTACCAAATTTATAAATATCAGCATGTCATAAGTTAAAAATGGCTCAACATGCCGTCTGCTGTTTTAAATCATCACGAACCTTTCAAACCTCATACTGACATAGAATCAACTGTATGGGACTTTTTCTATACCATGAAATTCATATTAAAAGGAATTTTAATGCCCAATCAGAGGTGGCTTCAGACTTCCTCTCTTAGTGATGTTTTAATTGCAGATATAGCTGAATTGTCTTTACCTTTTGTGCAGAGCAGCAGCTTGGAAATGGCTAAATCGACTGCTGGTTAACATGTTGTTTTAACGGGCTGCTTTTCAGTCGCTATTTCATACTTGCTGTCTTGTTTGAGAGAAGAATATGTAAAAGAGAACAGCTTTATTGGGAATTCGACTGTGTTGAAGTGGAGTATATGCGAGTATAGAAAACAGAAATAAAGCAAACAGATGGGAATGGCAGACAAAAAGTCAGGTGAAGTTAGGTTGCATTAGGCATCACAAAGCTTCAGGGGTTACTGGGGCTGCAGCCAAAGGCTTGAATTGATAGGGCTCGGGACCATCGTGGTTCTACACCACACTAATGTCCGATTCTGTGCTCTCCATTTTCTCTGGCCTCAAGATGTGACTGAGCAACCTGCCTCACACCCTCTCAGCCCCTTGTACACTTTTTTTAAAACATTATTCATATTAATGCAGTGGGTGGAGATAGGCTCAGAGCTGTGGGTGAAGTTACACTTATTTTTTTCTTTTTATGACACCCTCCTAAGGTTCTGCCTACAAAGTAATGACTCAGATAGTGCAGTTATGATGCATAGTTCTGCTGCTATTTTCAGAAATATCCTTGGCTAAACAAAGCTCACTCACTGAGTAAAGACTTTCTGTAAATGTGTGGTTTGGCCAAACTCTAATGTGGGTATTTCTCTGTACACAGGTGCATTACAGCATGCTAGTTGTGTTGGCGTTCATCACTCACATGGTTGTTTCCTGCTGTTCATTATTAAAAATAGTAGTGAACCATTTTTCCCTGCTTCCTGTGCCACCCTTATTTGCTGTGAAGCCTGTAATTGTAGCCGGTGTAGGCTTCATATGGGGTCCAGGTGACTCAGTGTTGGTCTGCTGAGTAGTGATATCAGATGACACCTGGCTCCCCTGCAGAGGGATGACTTGTTCAACCCTGGCAGGAGCTGCTGCAGCCTGCTGCTGCGGCTCCAGAGGAGGCAGCTCTGACTGAAGATCAGTGAAGTGTACCGGCAGCACGGCAGACTCCATGCTGTGGAGCTCGCCTCAGGGTTTGGCTCCCCCCTGTATCTATGATAATGACCACTGTACGCCCAGCATGTAGCTGAGAGTGCACCAGAAAGCATGTATTGATTCCCTCTGCAGAGTGTAATCAACTGTCCTCCAACACACAGTCTGTTATATTGTAGGATTAGTTAAGCTGCATTTGCAATGATTAAACTGTCACATTTAATGTTAGACTTGCCTGTGATGTAAATGTAACCTGTTGCTGTGTATTTTATGCCTTCAGAGCAACTTCAATGTGGCCGTATTGAATGTTGGCGCCCCTGCAGCGGGCATGAATGCTGCCGTCCGTTCGGCTGTCAGAGTGGGCATCTCCGAGGGCCACAAGATGTTTGCGGTCAGCGATGGGTTTGAGGGATTCTACAAAGGACAGGTGAGTTTGTATAACATTGGTATACTGCTACTGTGCTATCGTTAATCATTAGAACCTACCAGTGGAGTCATCAAATGAAAGAGATTTCATGTTATTCATATTTGTTCATAATTTACCCAAACAGCCTAATAAAAGTGCTCTACTGACATTTTTTCATCAATAACTCGGGGAGAATTGGCTTAGCCTGATGAGAGTCCAGCAGTGCACAATCACTGTTAGCTCCCTGACTAAAGAGTAATCAGGGAAGCCCCGGGGATAATCTCTCCAGATTAATGTAAACCAATTTCTCACAGTGACTCTTCCTCTCCAGCCCCGCTCAGACAAAGCTGATGCAGCACCACGATTATCCAATAGAGGGCACACATGTGTTCACAAATGGCCTGAACCAGACTGTAGAAACCTTAGAATGATAACTCTCACCCTAATCTGAAAATATAGGCAGTTTTGAATGCAAGGCAAAAGCAGACAGTGCCTGTGTGGGTTTTAGGCGTAAACCTGTACTCAACTGTCATCTGAGACTGGACTGTTTCTTTTATCCATAACTGGTAGAACTGGTTTTCACACTCCTCTCCTCGATCCTCTTCTCTCCTCCTCCCACTGAAAAACCTTAAATCACCTCAGTCGACGGTTGGCTCATTCCAAGAACAGCACTTAAGGAACAAACTGAGCATTTGTCTTCATCAAAATGTCTCCAATATCACTGGTTAGTTAAACATCCTGTGTGAGTTCTGGCCAGCTGAAATCAAATTGTGCCAACTGACCCTAAAAAGATTAAACCACAGGGAGTAATGGATTTCTATAATTCAGTGCTCGGGGACTCTCTGCTACACACCTCTCTGTGTTTCCACTGGAGCAGTTATTCCACTATATAAAAGAGTCTTTCCAGCAAATTAACTCTGTTCTTCACAATCCCTGCACTGAGACCCCAGAAGGATGTGTCAGAAAATACACAACTGGAGCTAACACACAAGGTTTTAGAGTGTGGTTTAAATGGACTAACAACACCACCAAAACAATTTTAGACGTAGGGTTTATACGTTTGGATTGGAATGCTTGTCATGGCAAAAAAAAAGAAGATAAAAACAGTCAGGTGGTTTTAAATACTATAGAAAAATGAAAGGACAATCAACTGAGTGTTCCAATAAGACATCAAAGAATTTATGTGCTGCTGTTGTCTTTCCCTACAGATTAAGGAGATTAAATGGGCGGATGTCGGAGGATGGACGGGGCAGGGTGGCTCTCTCTTAGGAACCAAAAGGTAAAGGCCCGATGGACCAGCAGCTGTTAAGCATTAAACCCAGAGTCCATAAAGTTTATTGTCATGATAACTGAAGTTATGACTTAGAGTGTTGGGAGTCTACAGAAGCAGTTTACCAGTACTGCTGCAGACTCTCTAGATCAGGGGTCTCAAACTGCGGTCCTTGAGGGCCACAATCCAGCATGTTTTAGATGTGTCCCTCTTCCAACACACCTGATTCAAATGATCAGCTCATCATCAAGCTCTGCAGAAGTCTGATAACGATCCTGATCATTTGAATCAGGTGTGTTGGAAGAGGGAAGCATCTAAAACATGCAGGATAGTGGCCCTCGAGGACCGGAGTTTGAGACCCCTGCTCTAGATAAAGCAATTTTGGCTTTAAAAAGCAACTTGCAGGTTGGTGACCCCTGTAACTTAATGTGTAGGAAAATGATGTCTATTGGACACTATGATTACAGAGAATTTTTGTACCAAAATTCTATGCCTCAAAAAACACAACTTTGTCGTGACATCACAAGACGGAGAGCAACCGGGCTAGTTTAACAATAACACTGAGGATTAAAAATATATTATTCATACACACAGGAAGGACTACAGCTTTGTATCTATGAGCCTGCTGAGTGTCACAAAGACCAGAAACAGATGAGGATTATAAGAAATGACAGCCATCAGTGAGAAGTTCATTAGTGCTGTGATGAGAACCAGTGGAGAGCAGGGCAGAGGTCTTGGTGACTCACTGATACCGTTAGCTTACATTGTGTTACATCATATTACTGTAAGTTTGCAATCTTGGCCATTCAAATCCCGTTCACATCTCCAGGAACAAAATACTCCTGTCTAAAATGAGTTTCACACATAACTGCAGTGTCTCTTCATCTTCACAAAGCTGGCCAAGACACAGAAGCAGCTCCATATTTAGAAAGTGTGAACTCGATGTCCTGACAGGCGTTTCTCCAACATGCACAAACACAGTAATTCAACATGATGGAAAATTGTGAAGTGGAGTAATAAGCAACAAAAGACCAACTTTCTAAATCCCAGCCTCACTACCACCTACTACTGTACAGCAGCTGAGGAAGAGGTGACTCCTTTATGTAACATGACCTAACCACAAAAATAAAAAACTGTTTTAAGAGCTGTTTGAAGGGCCTACTTTTTCATTTGAGTTTCTGCCTTTATCTGTCATAAAATCATGCATAAACTTTTCAAACCATCATTTACAAGAAATATTAAGTATAATGGTAGTAAAAAACTCAACTTGCAAGCTGCTTTTTAAGAAACAAATTCTTAGCTATGTACTTAATTAAATATTTGAATGATTTTGTAAATGTTTGTTTATTTATTTATTTTATTTATTAAATTTCATTTTTTTTTTTTTGTCTGCATTTTCTCTCATCGTTTAACACCACAAAAGGGGTGTAAACTTTTTATGAGATTGATGCATATTTTAGTCTTGCAGCCAAATATTTTATTACTTAATGCATGTGTGTGACCATCATCCCTGGAAGTTAAGCTGACATTCTTTATTAGATTTCCCTATTATGAGCCAAGGAGGGCAGTGCTGCACCACAGTGATCTGAGGACAAAACAAAGACAAGACAGGACTAGACAAGACGAACAGGGTAGGGAACAGACAGGCAGTGCTGTTAGAATTGAAGAGTGCTGTGTTATTTCCAACCACCAACTCCACATCTAAAAACAAGACAAAAACAGAGAATCAGACCCATAAAGAAACGGTATTGAACACCATAATTGTGGATGTCCTGAAGTATAGAGTAGGCCACCAGACAGGTGAAAAGAGGGCATGAGTTTAGTGTGGAGTCTCTGGAGAGAGGCTCAGCACATTCTGGCGGGTCCCAACATTTCTCAACAATGGGACTCAACAGGAGCTGGTAAGGCCTGATCAAACATGCAAGTGTGATGGACCCTAAAGCCCAGAGAAGCTACCACGGCACATTTAACCTTTATTAACCAGGATAAAAACTCATTGAGTGTCCTGGCCAAAAGGCATATGTTTCAATAATCGTTCTCTTTGTCTTTCCCAGAACGCTTCCTGCAAAGCATGTTGACAAAATTGCTGAGCAGATGCGAATGCACAATATAAATGCACTGCTGGTTATTGGTGGATTTGAGGTATGTTCAAAACTCTCTTGTCTCTATCAGTTTATTAGATACATTTTTGTTAATTACGCTACTACTAAATACTTCTCATCTTTGATTTAAGCTTCTAAGCTTTTGAGTGATGAATATTGATGACTATAGCAACATTGTTATTGCTCATAGAAGTAACTGTTGGACTCATTATAACGTGTGCATATGTATATTACAGTAAGCAGTGTAATGTTGATCTTATCCATCATTCTTATCCCTTTTTATATCAGCACATCGCCATATGGTCCCATGTGTAGTCATGTACATAACCATGCTTCAGTCATTGCTCTGCCTATAACAAGATTAACTGCAATATAAAGTTGGTACACTGCATTTTCAGTGCCTTAAATATAAATATATAGAGAAATACTGAATACTTTGAGGTATTTGAATTATGTAACTGAAAAGTGAACTAACACCATAAATAATATGATGATTTGATTTGAATTAGAAACAGAGACCACCTGCTTTTCTCCAGCCATTTCACGCACTCCCATTTAGATGCTCACCAGCTTTAAGTTTCCTGTGATGTATGCAAGTAAATGAGTTTTCCTGTGTATGTATATTGTATGTATGTTGTTGAGGGTGTATGCGGAGTGGTATCTGTCTGTTTCGCTGCTGTCCGTTGTGATAGACCTGGCTCCTCCCCTTGGCACCCTCCACTTATGTCTTTCCCTTCCTTGTGGCAAGTAGCACCTCTCCACCAAACCAACCTGCCAAACCCCTCGCAGACACTAAAGCCCTTGGCTCTGCCCTGCAGGCCTTCCTGTCACTGCTGGAATTGTTAACGGCTCGCGGGAAATATGACGAGTTCTGTGTGCCCATGGTCATGGTCCCAGCCACTGTCTCCAACAATGTGCCGGGCTCAGACCTCAGCATTGGCGCTGACACGGCTCTGAACGCCATCACTACTGTAAGTGATGGGGCCTGGCGACAAGAATAGATGATCTCAGCAACACACAGACACAAACACTCAAGCTGACAAACACAAAAACCCACAAACATGCTCACATAGAACACCAGCCAGTTATGTTTCAAGAGGGGAGAAATCGCTCACTCAGTCTTTTTACCAGTCGCTGTATTTTTTATCAGGGATTATTTGGAAAAAAAAATCTCATTACGATGGCATCTGTCAGCCACATCTGGCATAAAGCTTCTCTAAAAACATGAGAAATTCACATCTGTACAGCGAGGCATGACTGGTAAAGGTAAATGCACGTTGCAGAGTAGCATCCCTCCCTTCCCTTCAGGTAAGTAAGCGAGTGACAACATGGAGGCATGCTGTGAGGTGCACAAGCGTCGTGACCGCCATGTTTGCTCTGCCTGCCCTTCTTCCTGACTGCGTGTTTGTGTCCTCCCACCTCATTTACATCAAGATGAGTGGTTAACAGCATGCAGGTTTTGATGTTGTTGATGTAATTTCACACATAGTGTACATCTACAGAGCACAAACTAACTAGGTAACATGTTCTGTGTGACATTCTTTGTGCCAAGATTATATTCAAAACAGCAAAGAATCACTGTTCGCACTGTTTTCTTTAAAGCATCTTGGTTACTTAAATGAACTCAATCCCCATATAAAAACAAAGAAACAACATCAACATGAAGAATAACATCTCTGAGCCTGATCTTACCATCATCATCTTCTTCATTACCTCTTGTGGATGTTGATCGATCAGTGCTGCTTGTCCTGCCTGCAGTGTTACTGCATTGAATTGCTGAGGCTAACAAACACACAGACCTCTGTCCCATCTCTTCCTTTCTGTAACTACATCTTTCCCTTTCTATCGTATTTCCCTCTGTTCTCTTTGTACTTTTCCTCCTATGATTTGTTTTTCCCCTTATTTTCTCACTTCTGCTCTTCCACTTATGTCAATTCTCCTCACTTTTCCCCTCTTCACTTTCTTTCCCACCACTCTCTTCACACTCCTGTCCTCCCATCCTTTCTGCCAAAGGGAAGCCACAGCGGCTATCACACGGAAAGAGCCGGAATGGCAGGATACGCGCTCGCAAACTGAGAGAGACCCACCTCTCTCTCTCAGTGGCTCGGCCGTCTGAGTTGACTCTAATGCGTTTTTTATATACTGCCGCTTCAGGCGTTTGAGAGTCTGCTGCAGCTGTTTGACGCTCGTGCTACCTATGAGGAGTTTTGCATCCCGATGTGTATGCTGCCTGCCACCATAAGTAACAATGTACCCGGCACAGATCTAAGTATCGGGGCAGACACGGCCCTCAATGCCATCGTGGAGGTAAGGCAGTCAAACCGCCGCCGGCACAGCTTTGAGCGCTTTGTTCAAGATGCTTGTGCAAAGAGGATGACACAATGTGACACATGTTATAAAATATGAGTGGAGGTAATGGTCCAGTGCTAATACTTAACAACTGTCGGGTTACAACAGCAGATTGAAGTATTTTCTAGAGCTCTGTTATCGACTACAACTTAACACCTGACTGTAATTCCAACATTAACCTTCAGTATCTTTCAACTTTTACTGTTATAGCTAACTCTGATTTCTTAGTCTCCTGATGTTTAACTGATTATTAGCACTGGGCCATCAAAATAAAATTTCACCTCCAGCTCAAAAGATCTAACAATCATTTTTTCTTTTACATTTAAATTATAAATGAATTTTCCCGTGTGATGTGCTCTCTCATCCTTCGCAGGACTCCAGTCTGTCTGGTGAATTTAGCCTGAATTTGTGAAATCTTTAAATGACTGTCGTGCATTTTGCTAAATAAGCATGCTGTTTTGCTGTTGTTTTTTTCTATGTGGAATGTCTAATAGCATTTGACCTCTAATCATCACACTTGCAGTCTTGCTGGTTTGATTTATGAACACTTTGACATTTTAAACACACACAAAGTTGAATCATTTACCTTTTGTTGATTCTTTAACGTATACTGACTTGGTGAGCTCATGTGCATGTGTCAGACCTGCGACCGCATCAAGCAGTCAGCCAGCGGGACCAAGAGACGCGTGTTCATCATTGAGACTATGGGAGGCTACTGTGGCTACCTGGCCACCGTCGGAGGTCTGGCTGCTGGAGCTGACGCTGCTTACATCTACGAGGAGCCATTTGACATCAGAGACTTGCAGGTAACACACTACTTCATATACAATTGCAAGAAAAAGTATGTGAACCCTTTTGGAATTTCATGGTGTCCTGCCATAGACACCCTGCTTGTTCAATGTTTTACGTATGTAGAATCATGAACACAGATGTTAGCCAGTTCCAATGAACCCTTCAAATCTTTGGCTGCCACTCAGGTTGTTTCTTTACCTCACTGATGATGAGTCTTCGTTGTGCTCTTGGGGTCATTTTGACTGGTTGACCACTTCTTGGTAGAGTAGCTACAGTCCCAAAGAGTCTCCATTTGTAGATCGTTTGCCTAACTGTAGACTGGTGAATTTCTAAAGTCTTTGAAATCACCTTGTTACCCTTTCCAGCTGTATGTAAATCACCAATTCTTGATCGTAGATCCTCTGAAAGCTCTTTTTGGCGAGGCATGGCTCACATCAGCGCATTTTTCTTGTTCAGAGCAGATTAAAAAGGTTTGAGTGTTTTTTATCGGTCAAAGTAGCTCTAGTCCACATGTCCAAACTCATGTTCTTAACAGGACTCCAGGTATGCTAACACCTGACTACAATTAGCTTTTTTGAGGTCCTTAACTCAAGGGTTCACATACTTTTTCCACAAGCTCTATGAGGTTTTTATGGTTGTTCTCAAAAAAGACATGAAAGATCAG
>OMNN01040497.1:46874-63739 GCA_900302755.1 Chromis chromis | reverse complement strand
CTAAAATAAAAACACACACAAAAAAAATCTGATCTTTCATGTCTTTTATTGAGAACCACCATAAAAACCTCATAGTGCTTGTGGAAAAAGTATGTGAACCCTTCAGTTAATGACCTCAAAAAAGCTAATTGTAGTCAGGTGTTAGCATACCTGGAGTCCTGTTAAGAACATGAATTTGGAGGTGTGGACTAGAGCTACTCTGACCGATAAAAAACACTCAAACTTTTTTAATCTGCTCTGAACAAGAAAAATACGCTGATGTGAGCCATACCTCGCCAAAAAGAGCTTTCAGAGGATCTACAATCAAGAATTGTTGATTTACATACAGCTGGAAAGGGTAACAAAGTGATTTCAAAGACTTTATAAACTCACCAGTCTACAATTAGGGAAATGATCTACCAATGGAGACTCTTTGGGACTGTAGCTACTCTACCAAGAAGTGGGCAACCAGTCAAAATGACCCCAAGAGCACAACAAAGACTCATCAGTGAGGTAAAGAAACAACCCTGAGTGACATCCAAAGATTTGAAGGCGTCATTGGAACTGGCTAACATCTGTGTTCATGAGTCTACATACGTAAAACATTGAACAAGCAGGGTGTCTATGGCAGGACACCATGAAATTCCAAAAGGGTTCACATACTTTTTCTTGCAATTGTATGTACCCTCATGTCATTTTAGCTGTGTGAGAGTCTCTACTCTTGTTTTGAGGCTCTCCTCTGCTTCTCCTTCTACACTTGTGTCTGTTCTGCTCCAGTCTTTGTGTGTTTCTTTGCACACACAAGTCCACTCTGGTCCAATGGACCATGGAAACAGACTCATACAGAGCAAAACAGACACGAGTGGACAGAAAGAGAGACCGGTGACATGAAGATGACCTTACTTGAGTTGACAACGTGTGACAGCCTTTCACTGTATATGGTTTTAATGACATGCTGCTTCTCAGACATCCAGTGGTACTGAATGCTACACACAGAACTAATTAATGCACTGAAAATAGGTATAGGGCATAAAACATGACTACCAGAACTCTATTATCTGCAACGCATCGCTATCTGTTTTCTTTCTCTAAAAGCCAAGTGAAACACCTTTGACATTAGCTTTATATTTATCATAGAGACATGAGAGTGGTATGGTTCTTCTTTTGTAGTTTTGGGTAAGAGAGTGACTAAGTGAAAATGTCCAACTAATACCTAAAGTAGTAAGAGTTGTTGCATTGGTATACCAAACCTCCTGTCCACTTGCTGTATTTATTTGATTTTGGTTGCATTTAGTTTTCTTAAAACTCTTGATTTCAGTCATTGTAAAGCTTGCTTTAGTAGAAAAGATTAGATGGGCATACAAACAGTGTAAGAACATGATTTTGTTCAAAAACTTAAAACCCTCCCAAATCCAAGATTAAGGTTTCAAGTTAATACTTATCAACAAAATATAAATATAAAATATGAGATTATTATTTTAGAGCAGGGGTTAAACCAACATCATTATGTAAATATATAATGACTAGCAGCAGGAGCGCCACAGCAGGCGTCTAAGCATCCACACGGTGGCTAATTCTTAGTGCTACCTGACTGTTTGTAATCTGACAGCTGTGTGACTAAGATGAGTCACGAAACACAAATCCGCTCATTAGAGGTAACACAGTGTAGAGGCACCTTGTCGCCCAGTTCTTTCTTCCCTTCACTCACTGTATCTCAGTCTTGATCATTGCTTCCCCTCCTACACATGACAGTTTGATATTTTGTCTTCTTTGTTTGATGGGAGGGCAACACAGCAGCCTCGCATTGTAAGATAAAAATACACAGCGCGGGTTAATTAAAAAGAACTGTGATCAGCGCTAAAGCACTGGCAGAGATAATGAATGTTCACACACACATTCATATGTATATGCCAAGGTTTTAGGGATGACACACCAATTAGCACTTGTTTGTTTATCGTAAATTACTTATCTGCTGTATTTTATTTTCCTGCTTTTCTGAGAAAAGATTAAAGGAGAGAATATCACACTCATTACTGTCTTTTCACTTGAACAATTGACACACACTTTACTTTGTTTGTGGGTTTGCAGCATGCTCTAGCAGCATCATTTCTTAACTACACTCATTGAATCATACTGTAGCTTAAGTTTTTAAGCACTTCTCAAATCAAATGTTATAGTTGGCTGCTGTGTGTTAAGCAGCTCCGCCACCATTTGGCAAGCTCTTAAAGTGCTTCACTTCACCATTTATATTTAAGCAGGCCTGCTATGAATTAGGAATGTAAAGTCAGGCCGACCGAAATGACACATTGACTTCTACGCTTAAAATACCAAAGAGGTTCTGGGGAAGTTGGAGGCGCAACACCATTAAGTGTACAGTCTGTCGTCACCATGAGAACCCAGAGGTGATAAACTTATAGAGAGGTTTGAAGCTGGGTTGAAGGGGAGCAACTGTACATGCAAGAGTGGTTCTCTTTGGATTTTATCTTAGAGCAGTGTCTGGTGTCTTCATAAAATGCAGTGATTTGTGTTAGTTTTTGTAGCTTTACCTACTTTTTTTCTTCAAATGTTCACACCGAGCACGGCTTTGTCTGGCTCGTTGTTATATCAGACAATTGTCTAATGGTTATCTAACCAGTCAATAAATTCACTTCAGTGTCAAATGGTTCCATTTAAGACCCCAGGAGCCCCTAAATCCCTCACATGTGCACACACACACACACACACACACACACACACCCTGGCAAATGTGGCGTGGAGAAAAGCATGCTTTATCAGCCCATATACACCAAGGCCTTATGAGTTATTCTTCATATAAACAGCTGACATTAATGCTGGCCTATTATCCCACTGATGAATGTTAATGGGCCTTCCCGCTCAGCAACACACACACATGCTCACTCACATACACGGTTTGATCTGGTTGAGTGGCTCTCCACTGTATTATTTTGCGGCCTTGATGAGGGACCGGAGGCCATTATCATGAGCGGTACGAGAGACGGGACAGACACCAGCTGTCAATCATGGAGGGATTTAACCCAATCAATGGCTAACAAAGAGAGAAAAAGATATGTTTGTGCTTTATCGATAAAGTTCACAGTTTGGGAGTTTCAGACAGGACTGAACAGAGACATTCAAGTATATACATACTGGTTATCATGTTATATAAGTATATTTTCAAAACAATTATCGTTATATGGTCTGAATGCATTTTTTTCATTTGTTATTTGTTGGTTTGCGGCCTCTGAAAATGCTGTTTCAAACAGTCATGCCCATAACAAATTAAAAGAACGAGATCTGGAGAGACGAAAAAAAGAAGAAAAAAAACTAAACCGTTACATAACAGCATCAAAAACATGTCTGAGTGGAAGCAGCTCTGATTAGACATCTTTGATCAGGCCTCCAACAGTCGGAGTGCCTCTCTCTCTTTGTTGTCTAAATGAGGCACCTTGTCTGGCGAGTTTTTAAGGAAACGCAAAGTGGCGAGGTGCCCAGCGGAATCACTGAGCCAGCATGTTGAAAGGAGATGAGCCTGTTCAACTTGAAGCTGGAAGAAGAGAGCGAGGAGCAGTGTGAACACTCTCCTTTCCTTTTATATTTTTACATCAAAGATTTCTTACCAAACAAACACAGACTGGCATTTGTGAACTGTTTTGATTGGTATTTGTAGTCTCTTTTTGCCTCCATCACTTCAGTCAGAAGCTAACAGTTGTTAGTGGCTAAAAAAATGAAACCCAGTGAATTATTGTATTTGAATACTTCTCAAATGTGACTTGCTTAAAAGGGATTCCCAAATTGCTACTTTCTGTAAAGATTTAAAGTGTTTGAGCTGATTTCTGTTCAAATGAGGTGCTTTGGGAAACTATGGGAGGATTGCGCTCCCTGCTCCAGTCATCCTCATTGTTGCTAGATTTTTTAAAATCTGACAAGAAGGTAGTGGGTAAAATGTCACCATGACAAAAAGTCATAATCAGTGCCCAGGCAAGTTCACCTCACAGAAGCTAAATCAAAGTTCAGTTCACACAGATTAAAATTAACTGGTTCACTTTCATATTTCACAATTTTGGATTTTGAACTGAGTTCACTGTCTCAAACAAATGATCTAGTTCACATTCGTTTCTTCCTTTTTTTTTATGAGCTGCTCTGAACTGCTTTTTCAGAAGAACCTCCTCCTACCCATCCATCCCCAGTTCACAGTCATTTCCACATAACAGCAATTTTTGGTTTTGAAATACACTGGGTTTTGTAGGTAAACTGTGTCACTTTGAAGTCCAGTGGGGAAAGTTTTTGACAGTAATTTCATCTGACCTGCTGTTCTGGCTTGACTCGCCAGTTACCGTTAGATGGCTACATTTGTGTCCTTCTCTACAGAACACAGTAAAATGAACATTAAAGATTGACGTTGTCCAGTTCCAGCAATGGTCCATTCAGTTTAGAACTGTTGGTGGTCTGAACCCAGTGTTAAAGGATTCGACCCAACAGGACCAACAACTTCAGGACCAGTAAAAGAACAAACTGGTGCTCATACAGATTTAATGACCATTTGGTTTTTCAAAATAAAACATTCCCCTCCATCCAAGTCTCTCCAAAGTCTCTTAGTATGTTAATGATGCCCAAATTCAGATTCAATGACATAAAACATGAGCGAGCATATTCAACAAACGCGTTCTTTTCAGTCATCATCACAGATCATTTGCATACATATTAGCCAGTATGAACCTCCTCAACTTTGTAGTAGGGCAGAAGGTGTGTTATTATCCGCTCTGATCATTGATAAACAGAAAGTAACCCCGATAACGACAGCAACCTCTTGTCAGGAATAAGTGAATGTAAATACTCACTCCGGGAACGTACAAAATAGACCTTAGTAACATGCAGTAAATGTAGAGACTTGATGTGTTTTTAACTTTTTTGATGCTTTTATACACCTAACCAAATAGTTGCGGTGCTGAAAACTTGACACCAAAACCCGACTGAAAACACGAGTAAACAAATGAATATGAGTGAAAGTGAGAGTCAAAATGAGGCTTAGATATTTATTTTTAGTTTTAAGTATCTTTTATTGAGCAATCAACTCCCACATACAACCAACAATATACCTTTGGCTCGTTTTTATAGTCATTACAGTGTACATTTAATCCTGAAGTCATTTAAAACTTAATATAATGATAGGCACAGAAGTTATGTTAAATAAGATAAGTGCAATAACGTACAACACAAAGAACAAGAAACAAACAGAGTACAAGTAAAAAATAAAAGTAAAATAAAAATAAATAAATAAAAACAAACAAACAAACAAACAAACAAAAAAAAGAGGCTTAGATAAAGAATAGAAAAAAACAGAAGGTGGAGGATGTCCCCACTGGCCCATATATGGGGATGATCTGCAAAAGGCATTTATTAGGCTGATAACATCCGAAACTGGTGACAGCACTCGTCATAATAGACACAGACATCGTAGTAATAACTCATATAGCAAATTACCTCTAAATTCTAATACGTTTCTGCTTGTTTGTTATTCAAAATCCACATTCAAAAACTAGCCAAGCTAAGTTTTCCTTTGTTTTATTCAAAATGCAATGAATACAGTGGTGAAAGTTCTGAAGTGAAGGGTCTTAAATTTATGACAGTCTGGAAAACCCTTGGGCAAGACAGTATGAAAGTTAGCATTTAATTCTTGGTGCTGTTGTTTGTGAGTGAACTTGGTCTATTCTCCTGACTAGCTTGTTGGTAAAGCCCACACAGACTGCAGACCCTGAGGCGAGCTGCGGGCAATGTTAGAGCAGCTGAGCATGGAGAGAAAACACAGCAATAACCCCCAAACCCTGCCTGGCTGCTACAATCTCTCTTTCCATCTCTCTCTTATTCTCTCTGTACCTGTCTGCACTGCCTTCATCTCTCTCCACTGCTATCTGGTGGATGCAGCGTGCATCTGTCTCGCTTGCATTTAATTCTGTTAAATACAGGATCATGTTTGATGAAGAGCAGGAGGTTTGTTCTGTGCAGGACAGAAAACACAAACCCACATTCCAGAGTCGTGCCGTCAGTGTTGCTTTGGTGTCTGCAGAGAGGACCTTGCACTTATCCAGGCCTTGCCTTTTAATTCTCCCTGAAACACACACAGGAAGGTCCCCCAGCTCTAAAAAGGTTACCAAGAGTAGATGAGAACCTTTGTTTGTCTTAAGTCCAGAAACACCCACAGTAATATATAGATATTATTCTCTTTTATTCAATTTCTTCTCATAAATCAAATCTACGCTTCGTCCTGTTTCTTTTTCCTGCACTGCATTGACCTGCATATTTTGTTTTCATTATTTTACTACCTAGTATGTTTGTGCGTTTACAAAAAGAAGCCCCAGAGCTGCCATAAGGTGGATTTATTTCAACATTTCTAATGTAAGTCAAATTGTCTTATATATTCTCTCTCATAATTCTAGCTGATACTTGTACTATTGCTGATCCGACGCATTGTGTCTTTCTTTAAAACACTCACTTAGTGATTTTTGGCAGAAGTTAATTTAGGCAGCTAATAGAATTATCTCACCTAAATTAAAAAATATTTTTTGAAAGACTGAATTGTAGACAGTACCTAAGAATAAATCACTTAACATGTGCGTTATTGACATGTTGGAGTACTTTTTTTCTCTCCTGGGTGAGTGCTGTGTAAATGGCAGCTCACCAGAGATGTTCCAGTCTAGCTGAGGACCTGAGTGAGAACAATGTAGCCCCGAACCTCACAAAGGCCTCTCCGCTCTTAATTAGCCATCGCCACTGAACTGCTGCTGGAACAGCACGACCCCAGACAGCCTGGTTTATTTTCTGCTTTTTCTCTCAGGGTCTGCACTGCTTTTTAAGCCTCATTTAGTGCTGCTCACCTCCGCTTTTCACCTCCAAGTGGGCTCGGGTAGTTAGCTTTGGCATTGTACTGACTTGTAGTGCTTGTTGAATGACCCAACCTATTAATTGGGGGACTCAGCACGAGTACCTCCAAGCTTTGTTATTTTTATTACATTCTTATTTTTTTAGTGATGCTGTTATTAATCTTGTGCACTGCCAAGCTGTTTTTCATCACCATTGAACTCACAGGTACATTTTACATATGCAGGAAGGTCAACTTTAAATTTCGTGTTCATCTTAATTCCAGCTACTCTTAGTGCTGTTGTGTGTTTTTCAAGCAGTTTGCCCAGTGTTTGACTGCAGCTTAGTGCATTTGAATACAACATCCAGTGCCTGAATTTTTTTTGCATATTTTAAGTTTTTATTCTTTTAGGTGAACTACTTTTAAAGGCCTCTAGCAAGTCTGAAAGAACACCAGAGGCATGTGCGTGTTTGTTTTCATTATTTTTATGCCTTTTTTTGTGTTTTCTTATGCAACAAGAGCAAAGGACCCTAACATCTAACCTCTCTGTACCGGGAGCAAGCAACAAAATGACTTTACGGCAACATATGTCAGTGCAGTATTATCACTATTCTGAATGTTTAGAGCTTTAAAAATCCCCAAAATGTGGTGAAAGTTTCTGATTAAATTCACTTTTGATTTACAGCAGAATTTAAATTAGATACATTTATTGCTCGAAAGGTTTCACCTCAATATGTTTCAGCCACCAACTGTGTAGAATCCTGCAGACTGCCTGCAGTAACAAAATCTATTGTATTCTGTCATTAAATAAGTGTCTCTGTGTGTGTGTGTGTGTATATGTTAGGGTTAGGTAGCACACACAATCACACACTGTTGGTAGTGTCATTTAGTTGATTCATTCCACAGCGGGGTAAATAGGTTGTAAAAGAGCAATTATACAATTATTGCAACTTCACATCTCATTATTAACTTAATGTCTTTGTAAGAAACAAACAGCAGTGATAATCACTATGAGCCTTAATGTGGATTCGTGTGTGTTTGGTTTATACTGAGACCCCAACAGTTAAGCATCCACCGACTTTCCTGCCCAGAAGCTTTTCTCACCCGGCGTCTATTAGCATTCAGGATGGCTCCCCTCTCACCTTCACACACACATACCCTCATAGACACATAGTGGGCGACGGAATGAAAATGATAGAAATAAGTGTTTAACAATTCTCAACAACTTTCACAACTTAATCCCAGGCAACATAACAGAAGAGAAACGCAGCTCCCAAGGACAGTGTGAGAAAAGGCCATCAGCAGGGGACTGGAAGAGAGACAAAGACAAAAGTGCTGTTGTACTCAGAAACGCGAATGAACTTCTTTGGAAAGAGAAGAACAAAAGAAACTGTTATTCTCTGTAGTTCCACAACAAATTCCATGCCACTTTGGCCCTTTCTTTCTCCTCTAAACAAGATATATCCCGTTTGATCTTCTTCTTCATTTTCTTCTCTTTCTTACTTTATTGAGAACTGTGCATATCATGTCTCCTCTCTTATCTTGTTTGAGCAGGAGACTAGGCGGCAGACATTTTTTGAAAGTTGCCAACGCTCTTCTCTATCAGCTATACTGTAACCTGAAAATGTTTAACCTGTCTTACGCTGTGTGTGACTAGACAGTTCAGATTAGGGCTTGACTGATTCAGGCTCCAGAAGGCTGATAGCAAAGTTTTTCTGAAGCTCCCAAGAGTATTTTTTGCACCATCCTCTGACTATTTACTGTTAAGGTTAAAATTATTCATACCCATGTCAAAATTAGATTCATTGTGATTTTATATTTATTTTTTGACTTTTTTTTTTCTTTTCTAGCTGGAATTTACATAAAAAGTGACAAAAGATGATAAGACATTGTATTAGAGATGGTAATGAAAAACCTTTACTATTCCCTTTCTCAGCATCAACTGCAAAGCCTTTTTTTTTTGCCATTGTATCCATGAAATGGTTCTTATAACTGCTAACAGACTTTCTGCATGTCTCCACTGGGATTGTGGACCACTCCTCAAAGATGATCTCCATATCTTTGAAGTTGGAAGTCTTCCTTACCGTCACTGGTCTTCAGTTCCCTCCACAGATTCTTGATGGGTTTCAGGTGTAGACTCTGGCTGGCCTGCTCCAACATGTTTATATTGTTTTCTGTTACCCATTTGTTAACCACTTTCGGGCCAATTTTTCTTCAGATGTTTTTTTCAGAACCTTAATGTTGTTCTATTTCCTCATAATGCCTTTTTTTTTTTTTTTTTTTACAAGATTGCCCAGCCGATTTCCTAAAAACCACCCCAAAGCATTTCATTCCCACAGACTTGTTTGACTATGTGGATGGTGCTCTTGGGGTTGGGGACCACAGGAAATGTCCAAAACCTTTTTCTTTGTCTATGCAAGCTTTTGTGTGCTCGTCTTGGGGAAGTTGGTTCTTGTTAGATGACTGTCCATAGGGACCAGTGTTGTTCAGTGTCTGCAGGAGTGTCTGCCTTGAGATGTTTGTACAAGAATGGCTCAGATTCATCACATTGGTCTTGGTGTCAGTCCTTGGATTCTCCTTGGCCTCTAACATTCTTCCCAGCTCAGGGGCCACTTTTAGCTTCCTACCACAGCCTGAGATTCGAACTCCTTGTTCTTTTTGATTCTTTGTATTGTGGCCACTGCCATTTAAAATCACTTGGATATGACTTTATTGCAAGCAGCCACAATGCACAACTCTGTCTCAGTGATGGAGCCCAACAGCAAGCTCACTAAGCTCTTTGGTTTTAGCCATGACCTGTCTGGTGACTGATTTGAAAACTACAGCATCAGTGGTTCTCAATTTATACTGTATTAGAATATTTTGGAACATGGTAGAAATGACCAGAATCACTTAGAATGGTGTCAAAGTTGCTTTTTCTCAAAAATATAAGGTATGAATAAGTTTGGACATTCATCTATCCAGAAGAAACCAAATTCAATGTATATAAAAATGTGTCATGAGTATGAATAATTCGGGGCTTAACTGTATATGCAACAATTTCCATCTACGAATGAAACATTTTTGGTATATTTTCTGCAGTAATTCTATTGTTGTCTGTGTGAAAAGTGTTTTTGCTCTGGAAAAGCATCAAGAAATAAAACTAAATGTCAAAAGAAGATGTTGCATTAGAATTCATCAAATACAGTATAGTAGTAATCTCCAGTTACTTCTTAGTTGTGGTGTTGAGTAGTTAATAAAACACCAGTATCCCCTTTATTTATTTATAAAGAAACATATCTAGTTTCAAAAGTAAAGGCATTTGTCATTGTCCTTAATCTTTGTGCTGAAGCTGTCATTCTGTCTCCTCCTTTGTTTGTCTTGTCTGGTCATTAGTAGTCAGTGAGATGTGGGTTCTCTTCATCTCTCCTCATCACTCATTTTGTTTCTCTTCAAAGTTTGCACTTGCGTCTTGCTTGCTCCTCTTTCAGCTCCCACTCTCTGTGGTTAATTACCACTCAGATATCATTCTGTCACGCACATTCACCTCATCACTGCGAACAGCCCTTCAGCAAGGCTGTCTGTGCTTCACTTGTAAACACATCACCTTTCTCGACAGGTTTTGTTCAATTCTTTATTTTCTTTTCTCACTTCAAAGCACTAAAGACAACAGAATGTACTAATACAACATTTTCCAGGGACAGTTTTACCTCAGTGACAGTCACTATTCCATTCCACTACCCTCCTCTTTTATTTTCCTCCCTCTTTTTTTTTGCCCACATGTACTGCACCTCTACAGCATCGGCGTGGCTATCCGTCTCCGCACTGCTGGTTGTGAACGTGTTAATTCTTGATTAGAGTTCATGCATTCGCCTTCTCCGATTTGCTCTGTGGAGTGAGAAATCACTTTCTCAATGAGAATAATTGAACACGAGCAGGGGGGTGCCAGCTCATTACCCACAAATCACAGGGAGCAGGGGCACCTTAGCTGAAGACAATAATGACTTCTGGGAATAAAACGGGGCCACCAGCATGGAGCCAAACCAGCATGGGCAGCAGGGAACAAAGCTGGGAGAGGAAGATGCATCTTAACATGGTTTCTTAAGGGGAAATCTTTTTGTTCTCTTTTTCCTATCAGTCCACTTTCCTCAGAGGGGTCAGTGTCTGAGCTTTGGATGGAAGTTTAGGCAAGGTGTCAAGTGTGTCCGATCCCTCTCTGGTTGGACAAAAGAGGTCCTCCTATTATCTTTCTATTAACACTAAAACTTGACTCAAGCTCAAAAGATAAGACAGAAATGAAGACATGGAGGTTAATCAAAGCATATTCTTCAACAGTTATGGCTTAAAAGCTAAGCTTGACACTGAGGCACAAAATGAACTTCAGTGATTGACAGCGTCTGTTTCCCAGAGTGCAGTCATTTACCCCTATTTATTTGATTTCTCTCTACTTTCTCACCCACTCTTCCCCTCGCTGCTTTTTTTTAATATGCCATACATTTCCACTCTCCGCAGAGTGCCAAATGAGTCCACTCTGACACAATGAGGTCCATTGTCACAATAGGCTTTTCTCACTGTTTTATAGGTCCCATTAGGGGGCCTATGCTTTTAAGTTGCTGAAGGAATGTAATAAGGCCCAGGCCGACAGTAAACATCCACATCTCGGGGCCACAGAGAAACATGAGATGGAGCTGCTTCGCCATCTCAGCCGAAGAGAGTCGTTTCATTTGCATCGGCCAGAGAACAAAGTGGTCACAGTTGGATGCAAAGAGAGAGGAATGGGGTGGTTTTATTTCAGAGCCAAGGAGATGGCGGAATAGAAAGCCTCTAAAGAGAGAGGGTAAAGAGGAAAGAGGTGGTCGTGGGCCAATCAGTCCATTTCTGTTACTCACATACAGATGTAGCCGTGGTAACCAGCCATTTAGAGCTATACCACTAAAGGGTATTATTGGGATCCATTCAGATATTGCTGTGCTCTTGAATGTGCACCTTTTCTATCAAGATTTGATAAAGAAAAGACCACAGCAACTTAAAAATGTTGCAGACAGTGACATGTGACAGCATAATGGCTGTCAAGGCCATGCCCACGCATGCTGATGTACTGAGATGTAACCTAGGAAAGCTTCAACAACAATCCCTCAACTAGTCAAGACTTTACATTTGCTGTAGTTGTAGCAAACACAGTGTCACCTGTTACTGTCTTGCATAGCAGGTGAAAGTACCAAATAGTCAAAATGCCCTCTGACAGTAAGCTCAGACTTCCCAGATTTCAACATTGCACTTAGAGCTGAAGACAAGCATGTGGCTAATGTGAGTTTTGTATCGTCTTGGGTAATGTTTGGCAGCTCAATCTAAATTCTTGGAAGTTGGAACGCATTAATGCGCCGTCCTAGAAGACAATTTATGTCACGCTTGAGTGCAACACCCTACTATGAAATGTACAGTAGGTTTTATGAAGGTAACATTATGTTCCCAGTGACTGACTGGCTATCTCAAGCTTGTTTTATTGCCACATTTTAGTGAAGTGAATGAACACCAAGTGGCTCCCAGAATGTCTGAAAAAATGGAAAAACTATGGTATACTTTTGGAAGTCTTTTGCAGTAAAACATGCAAAACCACTTGCATAATTCTTTGAGTTTCTCAGGGTTGGATGCCCACAATGAATCTGGAATACCCCAGATAGCGTTAATGGTGTCATTCTAGCAAGAGTACCACTGTAATGGGCATGCTTTTCCCCGCAGAGCAGTTTTCCATTGGAATGTTCTCCTCTTTATGCTCTAGGTATACAGGCCATGGGAGCTGTTGTGTAGAATAGCACCCCTGCTGAGCTCCATCACAGCATCCTTTGATATTTCCACATGCGTTCATGATTTCAACCAGAACCATGCTGACATCGTTTTCCATTTAGAAAACGGTGGAGCAGAGAAACATGTGTTGTTTTGCCTGATGGGGTTTCTATGTGTCTGTTGGGTTGGACGGTGAGAATCCTGCTGATGTTGTTTTGTGATTGGCTGAAATAGGGACAGATTTCTTCATGTGTAACTATGTCAAAGGGTGGCCTCTGTGTGTTGTAGGTGTGTGTCTACACATGTGCAATGTTTACATGCAGCAAATTGACTATCCATGCTCCGATCTGTCTTGTTTGTTGCGACACCGATGATTTCCCTCTGCTCTTATCTCATCAGTGATTGCAATCACTTGTTGTGTTTAGCAAGTAAATTATCATCAGCTCTAACTAGCACACTCCTTTGATCAATCGATATCTACTCTAATCTTATTGCATTCAGAGCCAGAACGAATACAAACAAAATCTGACTTTTTATAGTAAAGCAATTACAAGGCAGTTCCTTGTTTTGTGCATAAATTAAATACCATCCTTTACAGGTCATTTTCTCTTTATACCTAGTGTTGCTCCCTTCCTCTTTCCACTCTCCTTCTCCACCCTCACCCCGCCTTGCTTTCCCTGGGCCGCTAGATTACTGTGGCTGTGCTCAAATCTTTAGGGACCTCTCTTCATTACTGGCCCTCCACAGGCCCCTCATCTCCACACGGCCCTCTTCATTTAGCCCTGGCTGAGAGCAAGGACTCGGCCAAATGGTTTTCTGTCTCCCCCTTATCCAAGAATTTCAGCTTCCAATTAAAACTAAATGGAAAGCGCCCCCCCACCTCACCCCACTCTACTCCCATGACGCTACAGATGAGGCCCCACTCAGCCGCCGCCCCACCTGCTCAAACAAGGCAGCAAACAATGGCTGATAGACCGTTCACCCCCTGTAATAACTTGCTGCAATGTGTACCAAAGCTTTACTTTGCACTAAATGATTCATACTTCAACATCATTCATCCTCATTCCCTCTTTTTTTTTCTTCGTCACATTAAGTATATTTAGGGTTTAAGGTCATTGTGTGTAAAAAAAATCCTATAGAAAATGGATAAGCTTCCTTCCACTCCATCTTCCCCAGTGGTTCCAATTTTACTTGCTGATACGACATTTGCGTCGCCGTAACTGTTGTATGAAGTAGTTCAGACGGCAATTTGGCAGCAACGCAGGAAGTGTAGTTTGTTGGCAGCCACCGTGCAACTCAATAAGTCAGCGTGATTTTGACTCGTGTAATTGCAGGAGCGGCTACTAAAAACAATTTTAAAAACGACACAGTATTTAATTACAATCCAGATCGGATCCGCGGGTGCTCTCATTGAAATTCAAACAGCCGTTATTATTTCAACGGGGGCAACATTCACTCACTGACCTTCACAGTTTGAAAGATGGATTAAACGTTCTGAGCAGTGGAAAGCAGACTGTCCTCCCACTTAATAAGCTCAAAATGATGATTAATCTGTGAAAAGCACCACAGAGCTCCTTTTAATGCATGGGTAAAGACCTAGGATTCAGCTGGGACCGTCCGCTCAGCAGGGCTGCGCACTCAACCCCCAGGATTATCTGTTCAGAATCATCTCCCTTCACCTAAGCCAGGTGTCTAGAAAGTCACCATATCCTTTTTGAACTATTTTTTTTGAATGCATCAGAAACTCTAAATCTGCTTTAAACACCTCTTTTGAAGTTCTGTTCCGATGCAAAATGCCACGCGCATTTAAACTCTTTGAAACGCATCTACTGTATTCAGAAAACATTATTCACAGAGCTTAAGAGTAAGAAGCGGTCTGGACAATCACCGGTGACGATAACTCAATTTGCAGTAATTCCTACCCGGTTTGAACCTCCGGCTCTCCGGCGCAGGAGTGGTCTGCTACAGTTGCAGCTGTTATTGATGAGGTTTGGAAAAAGTCTTGTGCCTCTCCGTCCGCTTTGGGCCTTGGTTATTGACCTAGTGATTGATTTAGGCCCTCATAATTAGCAGGCCTAATTTAATTAAAGTGCAATTTAACGATACAGTAGGCAAAGGCAAAGGCAGCTGTGTCATTGATAGATCAGCTCAGGCCTGATATGAAACAGGCACTGGCAGATGATGTATTCCCCACAGCAGGGTTACCAGTGACAGGGATGAAGAGACAAAGATTGAAGCCAAGAGACAAAGAAGGAGAATGAGGCGAGTACAGAGAGAGACAGGCCTTTGTTTTTCCAAATGTCAGCCCACAAACAGGACTGTCTGTCTCTCACCTCCGCTCCCCTCCCTACATCTCACCGCTGCTTTCTGATGTGGACAAATGCAGACTCACATCTCTGATCTAATTTGCTTAACAGCATTAGGAACCTGTCTGTCCCTGTAATTTGCTCCAAGTATCCACGTCAGAGTCCAAACTTTATGAGCCAGAAGCCACGTCTTTCTAAAGCAAAACAAAGAGAGACAGATTTAAGGGCTGGGGATTTTTGTTGATTAAAAAGAGGTATAGGGATGGGGGAGTTATGGCCATGTGGGAATAGAATATACAAGGGCTGCATGATATTGGAAAAAGTGGACATTGTGATATTAAATTTTTCTGTGATATAGATTGTGATATGAAAAAAAAACATTAATTCTCACTAGATGACTTGGATAACTCTATTTGGAAATAATTTTAGACTGATTGGGGTTTGTAAGGGCATCAGAAAAAAAATAATAATCTAAAAACACTGGAAAAAACACTGGATGAAATTAAGATCTGGCTTAGCTGTTGCTATAGAGAGCTTAATAGTGTTGATTTAAATGGTCAAACAAATTAGTTGTGTTGCCTCATGCTGTGGCAGCAAATGCAAGACACTGCAACAAAGTACCTGTTTTAGGTCAACATCGTCCTTTCTGTTGCCCAAACGTTTCCATGCAGCTAATGTTGCGTTAATTTCGCAACTAAATCTTAATTTTCAGTGTTTGTCTCCTGTTCCTCGCTCATTTTGCTGCGCACATGTGGAGCCTGCATGTCAACAAGCTCTGTTTCTTGTAAATACAGTTTAAACGAATACAATTATGTTCTATCAGACAGACTTCTCTTTTAGATTAGTCATAGAAAATACAAACTGTGCAAAGTTTTCTTTTTGTATGAAGCTGCAATAATGTGTTCACTTACTTCACTTTGCACTTTCTGCAACATGTGTATTATGCATGTGCACATCATAGTGTGGATGCTGAAGTTACACATGTTGTGCAGCCCTACAGTATGCCATGGGAAATTATTGGGTTAGGAAAATAATAATAAAAAGCAAAAACAACCTTCAGTGGTAATTTATCATTAATAATGTGTTATTTAATGATTTTGGGGGCATTTGTCAGTAAGATGAATAGAAACAATCTAAATATTTTCTGTAGTGCCATCCACAAGGTGAATGTTTCCTCTACACAATAAAGTGCTAGCATTAGCTGATGGTGAGGCTGAGGGAGTACTGCACTAACAAAACTGCACTGCAACATATTACTTTAAGATAGATTTCCTCAATTGCCTGAAATTATTTATCACATTGAATAAATTATTTATCGGTGCAGTCTTATAAACAGTATATATGTGCTTTGGTTGCGTGTGCACTGACAAAACAGAACCCTCAGTGTGAATGAGTGGACTCCTGAAATTTCCTAAAAATGTGGACATGGTTCCAATTGAAAACAGGTTCTTGATACCCAACTCCACTCCCTGCTGTCTTCACCTTGCACAACAACACATATCTGCCTCCCTGTCCTCATTATCAAAAGGAATAGTACATCTAATCTGGAATGCGAGTGCTCTGCTTTGAACAAGGCTGGAGCCCATGGGTGCGGGGTGTGAAATATGAAAGACAACACATGTCCTCATCAGAGGACAGGCGCCGCCTTGGTTTCTCCTCTTGGCACACAAACACAGGCCTGTCGAATCATAACCTTCCTCTGTATTTCTCTCTCTCACACACATAAAAAGCAGGAGATGGCAGACACCAGGGTCACGCTGCTTTGATTTTCTTCCAGATCTGCAGTTTCCAGTCCAACAGGGAGTTAATAGTTTGCCAAACAAATGAAACATTCAATGAAAAAAAGAACTGATACAGTAACGTAGGTAGTAGGCTGCATATTCTTTTGAGGACAGGGAGGCTTCTTTTTACAATTCATATCAAAATGATAGATTCTCAATATTGTGTATTGAAATCATTAT
>OMNN01040497.1:33509-46854 GCA_900302755.1 Chromis chromis | reverse complement strand
GTCACGCTGCTTTGATTTTCTTCCAGATCTGCAGTTTCCAGTCCAACAGGGAGTTAATAGTTTGCCAAACAAATGAAACATTCACTGAAAAAAAGAACTGATACAGTAACGTAGGTAGTAGGCTGCATATTCTTTTTACAGTTCATATCAAAATGATAGATTCTCAATATTGTGTATTGAAATCATTATTAGCTTATATCATCAGTGTTCAGATCATAACAATATGAATAAGGTAACAAAGTATACTTAAACTGCTTTGTGCCTCTCTGCTGACAACCATTAAGGGCCATTTAGGGAACTTGTGGGTAGAATGAAGGAGGTCATTATGACCCTTTCATCATTCACTAACCAGTTTAACTCTTCGTCCATCCTCTTATAATGTACGTCTATCACCAACATAAATGTAAATAAGTGTCTCATAATCTCAGACAGCATGATTTATTGGTTGTTTTAATGGCGGTGGAGTCCGATTGACACCAGTCTGGAGAATGAACGGTTAAGGATGGTGAAGAGGGTGGGGCTGGGTCATTGGGTACAACGGTCATGTTCAATCTAATCACAGAGGCCTAATTTGGCTCTAATGGGAGGTCGCTTTGTAGGGATGGTTATGAGAGAAAAAAGACCTTGTGTAACATCAGAATAATCCATGTATGGTAAATTCTGACAGCTGTGATGAGGCCATCCTGCACCCTGGATATGGCATCCCTCAGTAGCTGGTCAAGACTCTGTTATAAAGTACACAAGTTGTGATAATCTGTTGTTCAGATTTAGCTGGAAAATCGTTGTGATCAACACCATAAAGCTTCTTTAACTGCTGATTGAAAACAGTGAGATTCTGGCTCCGGTTAAGATGGAAAAATATTGGTAATTGCTTCTTGAGGTCAAAGGAACTTTAATAGGACTATTAGGAGTTATTACCAGCTGCTTGTCTTTGTATGTCAATGCCATTGTGCAATGCAGCGGTACTGTGAAGTCCTTTTCGGTCTTGTCTGTTTTACAGTGTTTAGTCGAAATGCATTAACTGGAGGTAATGAGGGTACAATTATGGCTCCTTAACCTTTTGTGAGGGAGAGGAAAAGCCTCCGCCTCTGCTGCTTTTTCCTTCTTCCTTATACTACTGCACAGTCTTTTCACATGTTGCCATCATGTGTTACCTTCGGCCAGTTTAATGTTTCCATAAGGGGCGTATATCACCTAGCACCATTAATGCTTCGTATTTTTAGTAAATTAGGAGGAAGGGCAGTCTTTGTAAATGTTTCAGCAGTCTTTTTGGTAAATACACTAGGTAAATTGCTTGTTTCCTTTATTTTCTATACAGTGAACACACCACATTATTCACATGGAGGCATTTCTTTAGTCTGTTCTTTGGCTTTCATTGTTCTCTTGTACACAGACAGCCCATTGTAAGGGAACATCGTCTGACAGGAAGGCCTGTTCCACACATGAAGCTGTCACACAGATGTGGGCTTCAGCCCTAAAGGAGGGGTGGTGGCCAGAGACACACCATTTGCTGCGACCTTTGAACCTGTCCTTGTTAAGCCCTTGATGCCAAAGATAGGCTCAGGAGGGAGTGCCCCCACCCTGGTCCCCTAACAGCTACATGTTGTACTTGCCCATGGCTAATGGCATGACACACACGCACACATGCATTCTTACAGTAGGTCTGCTTTAGGACAGTGGTTGATGGAGGATGACAGCTCCTCAACATGCCGCCTTTGCCCCAGCCCTCAAGCAACAGTGTGTGTGTGTGTGTGTGTGGGTGTAGAGTCCCCCCTCCTGACCAAACAGCTGCTACCTTCCTTCCTCCCACTTTCTTCTCTCCCCTTGGTCCTCTCACCAGTCTCTAACCTGTCTGTCCATTTGAAAGAAACAAGGCTCTGCACTTTGCAGCTTTCTGTCTCCTCCACCATCCCTGTCTCTCTCTCTCTACATGATTGTCAATAATCTAATGCTGCAGCCATTCAGTGGCAAAGCCTCTAACTCTTGGTTTTTCTTGCCTTCATTGTCAAAGAGGCTGGTAGATTTTTGGCCACACATCAGGATTCTGAGCCCTCCCTACAGTATGGGAGGAAGGGGCAGAGATGGGGCGAGCAGCGAGAGAGAAAAAGAGAGAGAGCAAGCTAGGAATGAGTGCCACGGGGAGTTGAAAAGCCTTGTTGCATCCCCACTCTGCTGGTTACCAAGAGATCAACAGGGTGCTAAAAGCACTCAGGGGAGGAAGAAATGGATGGTTTTTAGGGAAGGGAAAAAGGATAGATTTAGAGTGATGGAGAGACAAAGAAACAGAGCAGAGAGGGGGGGATGAAGGGGTGGAAATTGTGGATGTATATTTAGTCTGTGTACCTTCCCTGCTGTCACTCAGTGCTCAGCTTTGCCACTGACACAAGGACAGACAGTAAGGGGGTTGGCAGTGAGGGAGACGGTTTCTTCTTTTGCCCCTGGCCCACAAGGAGACTCTAGTCTCTGCAATACTGATGCAACACCCTCTCTGTTGGGAAATCAGCAGTTGTCCTTAAGAGCTTCACTGCAATGTCAACCTTAACCAGTCATTATTTGTCACATTCAGTCTCAGAAGTGATATTTGTTAGTCTGATTAAAAACAGGCTTTGCCAAAAAAAGATAATGCCAAGGCTGTGCCCTTGTTGGCTGAATATCTACATTTTGACTCTGTCGACCCACAGTGGCCACTTAAGCACTGACTCATGAATACCAAAGTCAACCATATGTCTGTTCAAGACACAAACTGACTGGTATCTGGAGTGTTTAGTGCGTAATATGGGTGAGAAATTTGCTCTTAATACTGAGAAACAACAACTGCTGTGGTGTAAGACCAATGTGCTATTTGTTCCAGCTAAACAACATGATGGCAGGTTTTAGTTGAAAGGAGTAATACATTAGCACGTGTTTAATAAAACATTACAAATCCTGCTGAAGGAGTGAAACGATTCTGCTTCTATATCTTAAGTAATTGTCCTCACCAGGGGGCATAACTCCGATCACTGCACGTGTATGAAAGAAAATTCTCAAGAAAGTTCTTGAAATAGATGAAAAGCTCATCTTTAGATTTTTGCTTGTTTAAACAAAACAACATTACCGCGTTTTCTCTTTGTTCACAACTTCTTTTGTCTCTCTGTTTCTCTCCGACATTACCAACTCACTCCAGTTTGCTCGCTCTTGTTTTTATTTTTTGTTCACATGGTTCCTCTTTTTCTTTAGTGTAATTTTCACAGTCCGTCTTGGTTTTTCACACCTGAATAGACATATCACCTTGCTCTGCTGCTGCTCTGATATCTACTTGTGCCATTTTATGGTAATTTTGCCTGCCGCATTCACACACTGCACCCGATTGCACTGTGATTTTGGCCTGGTGCAGGTGAAGAATCCCTTCCTCTTGGAGCTGTAACAAGAATAATCACAGATAGAATGCCTTCCCTTTTTCAGTTTTTGTTCTTTAGTCCATCATATTTCTGTAGTTTTTTCTTACATCTATGCAGAAATATGCTGAAAGGAAGGATGACAAAACCACGTGCAACCTACAGGATCAATCTAATTACCAGGGGAGCTACTGTTACTGAAGTTAATTACATGTCGGCGCCAGTGATGATACACTGCTAAACTGCTCGCCTCTCACTCTGTTGTCTAATAAGACAAAGTTGTTGAGCACCACCTTCATTTTTTCAGTGCATATGAAAACTCTTCTTCAAAGTTAATATATCCGTTTGCCTTTTAAACCTCAGTTTCTGTCAATCTTGTGTTATAGCACATATTTATTCTTCTCCTTCAATTTCATCCACCTTCTCTGCCCTGTGCCTTCCCATCTTTATTAATGGAGTTTCACATGTGGCCAGGTCCTTTGTGCAGAGCATATAGAAGTATATGTAAAAAACATCTAGCCACCCACCTAGGGGGTTTTCATAAAAAGCTTTTTGAATAACAGTCCCCGCGAGACACCCGGGACCTCAGCTGACACGTAATTAGAGGCTGGGGTGAATGGTTGACTGACTCATTTTCATACCGGACGGTGGGAGAGGGGGAATAGACAGGTAGGGTGAGACGAGGTCTTTTAAGGAAGACTGCTGATAAAATTTCCATGCCCCCCCGTCCCTCCTTACCCCCACACTCTAATAAATAAATAGGGGACAGCGTTTCTCTGCACCACCCTTGAGTGTCTCCAAAGATATCCTGGCCCCTGAAAGGGTTGAATCCATTACCATAAAGAAACCAGAGCGGCACAAGACCTATTTGGATGTGCTTGACATTTTAGTAACACAGAGAGAAAGACGAAGGTGAGAGGTGAGGGCGGGGAAATAGCAGCGGCTAACAAAGCGTTTCGGCAGACCCTCCCAAGGAGACGATGCACTGTCTGGATGCTGACACACACACACACACACACACACACAAACACACACACACACATAAACACACGCATGCAAGCATCAGCACCTACTAACAGAAACTAAAATAACGTGAAGAAACAGTGAGTGCCTCGCTTGTTGATGAGCCCCTTCAGATTTTACTGTAACTAACCCTCAACAGTTGATGATTGGTTGAAAATGAATCCTTAGTTATTAGATATGTCTGCCCCCTCCTCTACTCTACATGCACGATGTCATCGCTGCATGTAAGTGCTCTGCTGAATCTGTACCATCCCCATAAAGAGAGCTCAAATGAAGATTTTATCCCCCATTAAGGAGAGCATGAAGCTGCTGTCTCTTCTTAGAGCCTAGTTAAGTCCTCAGACGTCTGGCCTGCCTGTAAAAGCCACTGCCTCCCGACTATGCTGCCTAATGGCCCTGAAGGAAGATGAGTAAATGAAATGAAGAGAGTGAGAGAAACAGATGACAACAGGCGCACACTTTCCCTCACTCTAGACCTCAATCCCATCACCTCAAAGACCTGGCAGCACTGCCACTCCCCAGGTCAGATCTAATTGATTGAACGGGAGCAATCAATCTTGGCCTCTTTGTCACTGAAAATTTTTTTGGCTGGAGTAGGATGCTTCCACAGCTGCATCAGGGCCTCAGTGTGTCCTACACTCAAAGTCTTTGATTTAGAACAGAGGCTGTTACTTTTCCCGCAGGTAATTGGATTAAAAGCCAGAAGGGAGAGTTATAGGCAGGGCAGGGTGAGATGCTAGCACCGCAAAATAGAAATAATGACAGAGAATGTGAGTTTTTACGTCGCTGGGACCGTCTTTTAATGATTTATCCTGTCTTTTTTTCTTTCTTTGTTTTTAGGAGGAGGAGGAAGAAGAGCAAAGGAAACAAGAAAGGAGAATTGAACGGATAGAGCCAGTAGGGAGGGCCGACTCCTCAGTGGAACATTCACCTGTGTTGCACCTAGAGTGAGTACCAACAAAACCCCCACCCAAACCAAATAAAATAATTCTTCATTATTGTGGTATCTAGCCATGCAGATGTCATTACACCTATTAGTACATTTTCATTTAATATATAACCTAACTATCTCCATGGCAGCTGACCATTAGAAGTAGGGGACACATTTAGTTTTCTTGTATTTCTACTCTTCACAGTATTCCAAAATTTCTCTATAGATGTTAAAAATTGCCAGAATACTAATCCCTAAATATAATAATAAGACAATAACAACAGAAACATCAAGACCCGGGCCTTCTTCCATGAACATCATCACACACATCTGCATTGATGGCTGCTTATGTTCATTTGTCTTCACGTCTTTATCTACACAAATTAACCTCCTCCCCCTCCTCCTCCCTTCCCTTACACGTATTCAATTAATTTGTTCTCTTTTAGCACAACAGTCTGATCTTAATCACTTAATTGGAGTCTCCATTTGGATCCCTAATCGACTCTGAGGTCCACCAGCCAGACTTTGTAATGGATGACTTTGTGTAGGCAACACAATGCAGCCTCCGCCAATAAGGCCCCGCCAACCCCCATCCCGTCCATCCTATCGACCTCTTGTCATGTTAGGCTGTGTTGTCTTTGATATTATGCATTTCTACATTTTCTTGTCACTCCTGTTATTTTTTATTCATGCGTGTCCCCCCCCCCCTGCCTTCCCCTTATTCTCTTCTTCCTGGTCTCATCCATCAACGTCCTGCAGAGGCATGCTCAAGCCGGTTGAAGTGTCCAATGTAGGAGGGCCCCTGGGGATCCACGTCGTGCCTTTCAGTTCGCAGGACATCAGGTAAACAGAAAAAAAAAAAGACAATCTGAGATTTAGTGTAGCTTAGTGAACAACAATAGCTAGTTAGTTTCACCATCCGATATGTGTCAAGTATCTTTTGTATCTTGGGAATTCTGTTTTTTTCCCCTTTTACTCATCATTTTTTTCTCACTTTCTCTTTTTTTCCCTTTGTTTTTATGTGTTGCTTGAGGCTGTCTTTTTCAGTGACTCTGATTTTTATGGTCATCTTTTTATTGTTGTGAGTCTCACTGTTGAAACACCACGCCCAAACACAGCACTGCTCATATCCCATAGCTCGGAAGCCCCCAGTGGCAAGGAGAACAGATGAAAGTAGTTTTGCTCTTGACTGCACAGTTTTCTCTGAGTCTTCTAATGCTTTTAAAATTCTAGTCGATGTTTTCAGTCGCAACGGCGTCCGCTTTGTCTTGAAAGTTATTCAGACTGCTTCCTCTTACAATTTTCTTTTTTAACTGAGGAGGAGTGTCGATGACAGGGGACAAGGGGAGGAATGCATCCTAGTTTATGGTTATTTCAGAAAAAATAAAGGACAGATGAAGTGGCCAGATGTAATCAAACTAAAAGCTTGTGTATAACACAGATCCTTGCTGCACAGTGCAGGACTGGCACACCACCAAGGTGATTGTGACTACTCAGCGCTGGGAAAAGGAGGAAAGGGGGATGAGGTGAAAAGACTGAGTGAGAAGATGAAATGGGATGACATTTGAGGGAGAGGGGATGGCTGTCATTGAAGAGGCCTGCCTGAGACACTAATCTCATTGCTGTTTATAAGCAAGTGTCAGGAAACTATATTTAGCTTTGACCTCGTGTTAACTCCCTCGGAAGCTGTGACACTTAGAGTTACCCTGACTCAGAGAAGGAAAATATTGATTCATGGTGAGTTACACCAAACAAAATGAAGCATTAATAAAACGAATGAGCAATTTTGCCTGAATAAAGGTCAAATCCAGTAGTTTATTAGACATTATCCTTAAGCTCCCCTGCATTTCCACAAAAACAGACAACATTGTGTGAGGTATAGCAGTAATGCTGCATGGCCAGTAAATTTCTTCTCCATCAGCTAAGGTCGGTACTAATAGCTATCAGAGCCTTCAATTAACTTCAGCCATGATAAGACTTAGTGTCTGGTCAGTGGGATGATGTTAATGGCCTGGCCCAGCTCTTTCCTGTGTGCTAGGACAGGAGACATTAGGCTCAGCAGGCTGTCATTAGTGTCTAGACCGGGGCCAGAGGGGTCAGACAGCCAGCAAAACCAGACAGCCAACAAGGAACTGCAGGCACTCCAGCATCGGCTGCCCGCATTCTGCTCCACTGCACTGACATCAAGTTAGATTCAAACAGGAGGGGAAGACTGTAGAAGAGAGATTAGGCACCCTGTCAGTCCAGCAGACAGTGTTTCTCTCTCAGACACACCAAAATGCACAGATCTTTACCTGAAAATGATTGAAACCTTTAGTTGAAACAGACTCGAGCTCTCTTCTCACATGCAACAGCACAATATACCGTGAGAGCCTGTTTGCAAATGTACATATACTGTATGTCTGCACACACAAACACACACCCTCCTTCCAGATGCATTCTTTGCTTAATGAACTTCTCATTCCATGACCAGGTTCAATTGTAAACAAACAGCGGACATAATTGCCATGCATAAATGGATCCTGATTGGATTATTATTTGATTAAAGGCACTAGATGAGAGCAGGTGGCCTCCTTCAAATCAGTTTTCAGCACTGCTACCCAGCCACAAGATGGAGTAACCCCATACCGTGTAGTAAAACGCTGAGTCTTATTCTCTGGGAAACTTAGCAAACCTTATATTTTTCTCCAGAGTCTGCAGAGAATCTTCTAACTGGAAACTCTCTGTGCTTATAGTGTATCTGGCACCTAATGAATTCACTGACTTGCAGCCCGTGAGAATGCCATTTAGATTTTACTTTAGCTCTCCTCTGCAAGGAACTGACAAGTATCTACAAAAAAGCCCATCAGTGAGACGGGAGGGAATTGAGAGGGTGGCTGTGCATTACAGTCAACACAATAATAGTGCTTTTACGAAATCATCATCTTCCTCAAATCTCTAAGAGATGCTGCTTTATCCCCAATCCTCCCTGCTGCTGCTTTGAATACTGATCAGGGATCAACCAAAACTCCTTTATCTACTGTCTGTAGTCTCCTACCAGATCAGAAGTCATTAGAGTGTGTCCATGCTGTAATCTCCATGCGCAATACTTTGTTTTCAAGCTGCCAACACTTATGGAGATAAAGCACAATCATGTCTGCCACCGCACTGCACGCAATTACTCTCTGCTCAACACACTTAAGCTGACCTGGCAACACCAGCTCAGACACCGAGAAAGAGGGAAGGGCCTTTTGTGTTCTTTAATTTCAACTTAATGCTCAGCCATTTACCCCCACTGAGGAGCTGAGATGAGTCTGGGGTGTGAGCGTGGACCTACACATTATGCAGCCAATTACAGCAATGTTCTGAGAGTGGCTCTGTTTGGCTGAAATGCTAAAAAGCTCGACATGTCTGCCCTTGACGTCTGCGGTAAACAGGGTCACAATTTAAATGTGCTGTTGTTTATGTGTCCAGTCAAGAGACAGGATGTAACCGAGAATCTTGCAGCTTATGTCCTTGCCACCGACAAGGTGCTGCTTACAGCGTAATTTACCCTACCTACTACATCTCACTGTGGCTTCTTACAGGTTTTCACTCTGATTTATTTCATCATTATGCTTAATTTCTCCACAATAGGCCTCCAAACTTTTCAGTGTATGCAAGGACACCAAACATTTACACTGAGTCAATCTGCCTGCTACCTCAGGCATCTGGCACCTTAGACTGGAGTTTGTAGCTCTGCTGTGTGAGCACACATCAGATCTCTTTGCATGTGGTTATCCTCAGGGCCTAACTAAAGCCCCGAAGAGCTCACTGATGTATTTATTTAGGGGGGGGATGGAGGGAGCGGGGTATGTGAAGGTAAAGGTTGCCTTTCTTGAAGGGATTGCTGAGATGGCACCGCCGTGGAACTCCTTGGGTATTTATTACAGTGCAGCCGGTTCTCATCTTAAGCTCCAGCGAAGGCATCTGTAGCGTTACCCGGAAGCCATAAGATGATCTCTTTGCTGTTGGTCTGGATTATTTCAGACAAACTTGCCCTGTCATTCTATCAGACCTGCCCACAGAAAGAAATGTAGAATGGTGGACAGAAGGACGGACAGAGGCTTAAAATCTAGTTTGTAATGCAGTGCTTCTCCATGCGCCAGTAAGATGCAGGTCTTTATCCAAGCTTTAAGTCTGGAAAGTTAACTTTTGTTGACAGTAGAACATATTACAATAGGTATAAACTAACTTTGAAAACTTACTTAATCTCACTGAAATCTGTTTGGAAACTCACACACTTTATTTCACTATTGATTCAAAAGTTAGGAGTCTATAGGCCATACAACAGGTGATATCTATTCTGGATAACTACTTCATTCTTTTGATAATGCCAGTTGCCTAGCTAGCTTTTCTTTTCTACTTGCTTCTTCTCCATGCATTCCTACTAGACTTATCTAGTCTCTCACTACCTTTTAAAATGTACGGACGGAGGAAAAGGCTTTCAACCTGCACCCTGCTGTTCACTGTATTGGTATATGTGGTATAATTATTCTCTAACTTATGTTTCAACTGTAACCTGTTGTTTGATCATTTGCAGGACTCAGGGCTTGCTAGTGAAGCGTTTGGAGCGTGGGGGCAAAGCCGAGCAGGAGCGTCTCTTCCAGGAGAACGACTGCATAGTCAGAATTAATCAGGGAGACATTCGCAACCTGCGCTTTGAACAGTAAGCTTTAATGTGGCCTTCTATTCAAGGCTGTAACATATTCTTTTCCATGCAGTATCGTTCTTCAGTGGTTTTCTTTCCATTTCCATTTCATTTTCTACTTCCAGTAACTTTTCTCCTCCTCTTGTCACATTCACTGAATAACATGCTGATTTTAATTTCTCATCACTTCCCCCAAACCAGGACACATATAGTACGGTCCTGACATGCTGTCTGCAGTGTGATACAGTTCACACTGAGAACACAGTGTTGGACATTAAGTACAGGGACAGTAAATAGTGTTGCTGTTGATAAGCGGAATCCGTACTGCAGGGAGACGTGACACCCTCACAGCTGCACAATAAAACAGAAATATTACAGACTTGTTGGCCTTCTTGTAATAGGTCTCAGTGACCTGCAGTCCTTCACCGCCGCTCCGCCTTCTGATCCAAAACTGCCTACACTCTTCTCCCAATTCATTTCTATCGATTCATCGCTCCCCTTCATTTCCTCAAGTGGAATGAAGATATAAGCCTGGGACTTTTCCCCCCATTTACCCAAAGCCAGCCTGAATGTGTGGTCTCCCACACATTCTTACACATGCGCTGACATACACATGCAGTGACACTGAGCTATAAACTCTTATCTACACCTGTGTATGTGTGCCAGGCTGAGAAATAGATTGCTTCTCCTCCAGGCTGGATTCTGGAGGCAGTGTACGAGGTGGTCTGCCTGGCTCTCTTCCGTATCATCCTCTCCTCCACAGGAAGAAATAGCCCAGATTCCTGTTAACGAAGGCCCAGCCTGCAGTCATATTGAGCTGGACATAGTCATCTAAAAGCAGTGGGCTTAGAGCCACCATGCTGGATAACTTAGAGAAAGTTTGGAACCCCCCCTGCATTCAGAAGTAGAGTCAGAAACTGACTTATTTCTAAACAGCTATGTCACTTTAAAAATATGTGTTTTAAGCAAGCTAACATTTTAGAACTAACTTTGGCTAGCTCTCCATCGTCTTATGAAACTTAAACCGTTACCTTAACACACTATGCTAATGTGCCCATCACACTGTGTACAAAGCCACTAAGGTTTTAAGATCCATTTTTCATTTCTTTTCAAAACGATGCTTTTGTCATCAGTAAACATCCCAGTTTCCTTCCAAGCCTTTTCTACTGTGAAAGAGGCTTACAAACCAAATCCACAAGGGAGTGATGTTTTGTAGCGTTCCACACTTACCCTCCCCTTGCCAAACACACCCTCCTCACCGGCATCCAGATGCATATGATGCTTGTGATTTTGCATAAAAATGAGGTGAAGGAGCTAAACTTTTCTTCCCGTCTGCCCCTCCTCTCATCACTCCTTTATCCCCCCCTTTGATTGTGTGCCACAGAGAGTGACAATTTAAAGTGATAGTCTAATCTCCTTGAATTGTTTTGCATGGGTAAATATTTTGAGGCGCTTAATCTAGCTGAATGTAATGATGCATTGATGGGGGTAATTTATTATTCAATCAGGCTCGTGTGGAGGCTGATTACTGGAGTGATGGCACTATATATGTGCATGAGGGAACATTTGCCTAAAAAAACGTGTGCACATGTACACACACACGCTTACTCAACCAGTCATCATCCCTCAGAGCGTATATGTGAGTGATTTTTGTAAATTACCATAAGAATAAAGATGGGAGAGACCAAATCCTGCAGAAGTGGCTTGGTACAACATGTGCGCCTCGCCTCTGTGACACCGCTCGAATGAAGTGCTGTCTGTTGTGGCGGAAGCAGCTTAGTGGCTGTCATTTGGACAGAATCAGCATGGTATTGCTGGCGTGGTAATGGGGGGTCTGGAAAAACGACGTGGGATTGTTGGAATCCAGACATCCACCGCTCCTCTAGCCCCTTATGCTGCAGTGTGGCTCACTCCTGGCCAGCCTATCTATATGCTAAGTGCCGCTGGCAAACCAGACTAAACAATTCTCGTGTCTGGGAATGATGTTGAGCTCTTGTCTTGGCTTATTTTCCACCCAAACTCACACGAGACTCAGTGTGTGTTTTGTCCTTTTCTTCTTATTTTGTGTGTAAGGAATGAAGTGTGTATCTGCTTAGTTGGGACCTCATTGTCTGGAAAGCTTCCCTGGTGCATGATTCATCATCTCTGTTCTGATTGTTGAGTCAGCTCATGTCCATTCATCTCTAACCACACACAGACTCACACAAACACACGGCTTACTACAGTATATTGTAGAGAGACTCCACATACAGTAGCTTTCATTGGCATAAACTTGGAACACACAATGTATAGTATTTCATCACTGATGCACCATTCACCATCCTTATCTCCTACCGGTTTTGATGTTGGTAATTATAGATAATGCAATTTCTGTCCACTACAGGGAGTAGCCCTGCGATTAGCCATGCTAACCTCAACTCTCTATATCGCCTTTCAGCATACAGTACATCACTGCTTTCCTTATCCTTCTATATCAGCCAAGCTATGATAGTACATCACCGTACATGTATCTCTTATCATGTTAAAGCTAATTCATTTCTGTCTGTGTGACCTTCCTGCTCTCTCTCTGTCTCTGCTGTATCACCTCCAGAGCTCAGAACATTTTCAGGCAGGCAATGCGTTCCCCGGTCATCCTCTTCCATGTGGTCCCTGCAGCCCTGAAAAGGCAATACGAGCTACTGTCAGTCCGGAACGAGATCAGCAGTCCACCCCAGTCCAACAGAGTCCGCTTTAGCCAAGACTCTCAGCAGCCTGGGGACAGATCGAGTCTGGTGGGGGGAGCCATGTCCAGATCTGGACCACAATCCAGCTTCAACCACAAGTGGGTTTCACCTCCTATGTTTTTGTAGGAGATTTTTTTTTTTCTTCTATCCACTAACATTTTGATGCAAGAGATGTTCAAACAGCTTACATAGATATGGAAAGACAGATGAAATGTACCACCAAAATGATTGTATGGCATCTCTGGGGCTGTCCTTTCACATTAAAATGAAAGTTGTCCTTCTGATTGAAAGAAAAAAAATTATCTTATTACTTGTATTGTTTTGTATTTTTTTATCAAGGGCTGTCACAGTCTCTATATGTGTGTGGCCACCAGTTCTGTTTTAATTACAACAGTCAGTGACTTTCTCTTAATATGTTCACTGTGAATCCATCAAACTTTTTAAAGCTGCACAATAAAAGGCAAGAGAGCAGCTTTATAGAAATTTCTACCTGAGCTGCAAGCCTGCTTCACTGATCGTCTTTTTTAAAAGCCCATTATATCTTCCTGTGGTAACTATTAATTTCTTTAATATCTTTGGCCTGATTCCAGAAAGCTAAACATGTGGGTGTTTATCAAACATGTTT
>OMNN01040497.1:16328-33454 GCA_900302755.1 Chromis chromis | reverse complement strand
ATATATGTGTCTGGTTTAATATGCAGATTTTAAAAATGTCTTACTTTGACAAGAGGCAGACATAGAATAGCTGAATCAAATTAGCTAAACACTGTATCAGGAGTTCTACAAAATATCAACCATAACCTCAAAAGCAATTTGACAATCAATGAGTTATTGACTTGACATGTACATGCCCAGCTAATCAACCAACAGCCAAAAGTTGTTGTCCTGATGCTTGTTCAAAATGCATTGTGAATACTATGTTTTCAATAATGTTATGGTATAGTATTCAGTTTGCTGTTTAAACTGATGCACGTCATTATTGGTAAAATGTTGATCTACTACTATGTAATTTAAGCATCCATAAAATACCAAAATTACATGCTGGAAATTGATGAATGGCTGCTTTTCCATCTTTTTCAGTAGGTGTAAAACAAAGCAAATCTTGAATCCTGTCTTCTTCTTCCTGTAGCCACCAGGGTCCTCTGGCAGGAAGCACCCCGGAGCCAAGTCGACGCTTTGCCACTTTACCCCACAACTTGGTCTCCAGGACCTCGTCAGCCCCGTCCCCCTCCCTGCAACGCAGGATAAGCACAAACATGTCCACCAGCTCCTACCTGAAGAACAAAGGCCGCAGATTTAACATCCAGCTGAAGAAAGGTGAGAACCAGCAGCCAAATGAGTACATGGATGGGTGAAAGAGATGAGAAACACTTCCATGGATAGGATTTGTGACTGTTTATGTCACGGAATGACATGAGGTGTCCATGTTTGCTTGGCTTTAAAACACTTCCATATGTCACAATCCAGCTCAAGGCTGGACACAGAGGAGACCACACATGAGCTGCAACTGAAACTACATTTATTTTTGGGAACTAACAGGGAAATAAGCTGAGTGCAAACAGAGTCAAAGTCAAACTAGGTGGTAGCCAGCAAAGAGTGAGAGACTGGCTGAGTGCCGTAGTGGACCCAGACCAGGTAAATTAAATCCCCACGTAGGCCTGATTCCACCCAGTTAACTCCTTCAGGAATAAGCCTGCCCAGAGGATTGTCACACATGTTATGAAGTTGGATATATTGTATAGTTCAGAAATATTTGATTTCCCAGTATGATGTAAGATTTGGATGTAGGCATGAACTTATACTTCCACATGTGGTTGGAATAGTCATGCAGAAGAATTGGCAGCAGGTTGACATTACTTTCAGCATTATGCAAAATTATATATAAAAAAATGCAGTCTAGTGCTTCTGCTAAAATGTCTGTCAATCACTCCATTGACAGATTACATCAGTCTCCATTCTTATCAGCAGAGAGCTGAGACAGAGCTCTGTGTATCTGATGATATTCTATCATCAAAAAGTGAAGCTTCTGTTTGCTGCCTTCCAGATTCTCCACAAGACAGATTCAACAACAAGTTAACCTTTAACCGCACCTAAAGATTACTGTAGGACATACACTGTTTTGATCATCAAACACCTGATGTGACTATGAAGTAGTTCAATAATACAGCAAATAGCTCTTTCTGTTTCTATCTGTCACCCAATAGCCAGTCTTTTTTCACAAGTAAATAAAAATTTGAGGAACACAAGGTAAATCTAATTAGGAATATATATATAAAAAAAATCTTCTTGCCTTGTCTTCTTGCATTGTTTAACAGAGCATGCCAAAAGCAGACATTTTGAAAATCGAGATTGTGGTTTGATCCATTCAGGCTACGTCACTTTTCAGCATCCATCTAGTTTCAGGTCAGTTTGTTTGTGGACCTGGACCGACCTCTGATCCTGGAGCAGTTGTATTACTTGTATTACTTGGTGGGTTAACCGTCAGGCCCCGTGTCATTTTGATCAGTTCACAATCTTCATGTGAATTAACGAACAGTTAGTTGTAAAGTGAACCATTGCTAAGGTGCTGCCTCCCTCTCGCGTTGCTCCTTTTTTCTGTGCAAGGGAGCAGATGTTTAGTTGAAAGCTGGCACCGGGGCCTTTGCAGCGAGCTTCAGGGAATAGTGCGGCAAGTGAGGGCAGCAGCTCAGGCTAAATGCAACACACTCTGGGGAAATGCAGTCACAAGCTGCTCTAATATGTTTGGCAAAGGTTTCAGAGAACTGCCAGCACACTTCTTATACAGCAGTACAAGTTATATTTATTTGTTTATAATGTGATAAAGTTCTTCTCTTTTCTTCTGCACACAAGCCTCTCATTTTAGAGAAACCAAGTCGGGGAGATGTTGGTGGAACTCCAGCACGGGGCTGATGCCAGTAGTTTAGTTTATTTTCACTACAGCCACATGGCTTCATGATCTGATTCAACACCACTCATAACTCTCAAAGTATGCACGCTCTTGCCCAAGTGACAGAAATGGTTTCAAAGATTATTGCTCATAATTTAAATGAGGTTTACTGGAATCGATGTGCCTCACTTGTAAACTTAAAGCCATTTGTGAACTCTAAATGGAGATAAATTATTGCCCAAATGTTGTTGAATTGGAAATTTAACTGAGCACTAAAATCCGGCAGAGTCGAGGGAAATGTGCCTCTGAAATCCATTTTGACAGTTCCATTTGATTACCATCAGCCTTTATCACTACTAATGTACTTTTAGACGGGCTTCAGCAGTTTTGTTGTTGACTCGTTGTAATTGTTGTGATTCTGTCTAAGTGGCTCAGAGTTGCAAGTGGCAGTAGCAGATCTTGAATGGCAAATTAACAAGAGTGCCTTAATCAAATACTGCTGTCGAAAAGGACATACGCATCCCATTAAGTCATTGTAATGTGCCTCAGCCTCTCCTCATGTTTGCTGTTTAATTGGCTTATTGGAGCCAGGATTCCAACTAATCCAGAAAGGGATACAATTACTTTTATCCTGGTCTTCTATTACCCAAAATAAAGACGTCAGTGGTTAATTACTGCAGGCCTATTAGAGATGCATTCTCCTAATTGCCTGATTGGAGACCGTTAACGACAGGATCTTGCACTGAGCAGGAGTTTGATTCTTCTGCTCGGGCTGTGTGTAGGGCAGTGGAGATGGAATGAACTGGTAGGGGAGCGGGGTCAGAGAGGAAAGACAAACAAAGACTGTGGTGTAAAGGATTTGAAAGAGGTAACATGACACAATAGTCATAATAGTTATCTTGGATTTGATACTGTAAGATAGAGAGACGCTAAGATTTCAGTGGTCATGCAGTAATGATAAACACATCTGTCAAAATCTGTAAAGTCATATAATCATTGTTGCCTCTTTTGTTGGGAATGAAATATGAATTATTTTACTCTATCTTATTCATGTCTATGTAGATTCTCAGTGTTTCAGATCTTTGTAATCCCAGAAGCTTTGGTACAAAGCAACTGGACTTTTAGTTTCTGGTTTTCCAAGAGGCTTCTTCACTTCTCAGTGACTGATGAGAAATGCCAGATGTATAACGTCACCCCCAAATCACATGACTAATGGCCCATAAACAACCTCAAACTCACATATCTCAAGGTGTTAATGGAGTGAATCTAAATTAGAAGTCCAGATGCTTTATACCGAAGCTCCTTTGATCTATGTAATTTAATTTTCTTTTGATTGTACCGTAGCAACTGCGCTGAATATAGAACTTCCACAGCAACTACGAAGTGACCTTGTATTAAAAGTTTGGCAGTCATGAAGACAAACTGCGGATTTAATATTCAGCATAAACGATGACAGCTATTTCTGTCTGCTCAGTTATCGGGCTGCATTGATGGAGAGATCACAGACCATCATTATCCTCAACAGCTCAACTCTCTAACTTTATAAGCAATCTCTTCATCACCTTTCTGCAAAGTTTGTTTGTGTGCAAGGAGCCGTGAGAAAGTTGCCATCCGCGCTTCTCCCTCTTAACGTTCCTTGTTCATCAACACCATCACTGTCAGCGAGACGACAGACAGACAGTTCAACAGACTGCTAAAGAGACATACAGGGAAAAGTAGGTCATGATGAACCATCAGAGGTGCTGACAGCTCTGTGAAATGAGCAGACACTTTGACATGAATACTAATCACCGCTGTTACCATTGGAAAAGCTTCCACTGAAGCCAACGCAGCTTTCCAACTTACCTGCTAGGAATGCTGACAGGAATCCTAACCATCATTCTCTGAACATTGTTCTTAATGACTCATCTAATACCCCTTTGTAGCAAGGCCACTGACTTTTTAAATATTCTGTCAAAGAATAACCCACCATGCAGCATTTATTTGGTTTACCTTGTTTCCTAGCTGACATTTGAAACCAGTTCTTGCTTTTATTTGACAAATTCGAGTTGTGGTCAGCAGTAAAGGTCAGACCTGAGAGCCTCTTATTTATCCGTTATTGTATTTGCCTACTTCCTCTAGACCAACAATTCATATTCATTTGATGAACCTTAAAGGTCAGCCTTAAAACTCAAAGCAAATGGCTTTGCACAGCTGATACCTAAAATGTGTCATAGATTCAGCTGTTAAATTTTGTCGTTGCAGTCACTGCTCTCCAAAAAGCACAAAGGATTCATATATAAGAAAAAAATCTGGATGAACACACAATTATCACTGCTTTCTCCATTATGCAGCCTTCAAACTGCCTACATATATATAATAAAAGATTGCCCTGACCCAGACATGATACAGCCTCCTGACCTGCCTCTGCACCAAAAAGTCTGCAGGGTTTTTTGGTTTGAACATCTGGCACAGTGCAGGATGATTGAGAAAACAGCATTTTTGCTATTTAGGTGTCCTGCACTATATTTTGAGCGGCTATTGAACAGCATTTGGATGCATTCTGCAATCCATAATCATTCATTTCTCTCTGCTTATTCTGGTTCCTAACCAGTCTTTAATCTGACCAGAACTGGCAAGAGTGGCTTTACAGTCCACATGCACTTATCTTAAACACTCAATTTTGGTTCATAGCATTGATACTATACTTAGAGTTAGAGGCATGTTTTCATTTTGACTTCCCAAAAAACCTGAGTGAGACACACCCTGATGGCAAACGGATGAAAAATGCCAGCCTGGAAGCACGTGTGTTTATATTAAGTATAGGAGACTCAGAACATGGTGGAAAACCATAATTTGATCCCTGCTTAGTGGTTACTCACCACTGTAGCCTTAGAGACACAGTAAAAGCAATATGACAGTCAGACCCTGAGTTTGATTAGCAATAAGCATGACTCTGCATATCTTTTGTAAAATTCTGCTAAATGGAAAGTGAGAAAAATGTATGAGATTTAAACAGCCCCCTGGTGAAAATTACTTTTTTTTTAACCTTGTTAACACACCCATATGGTGTTTTGTATGTGCCAGAAAACATATCATAAGTGAAATAAGCAGTCAACATGATAGCTAAGCATTTCCACCTTCATAGGTCTTCCTTCTATAGGAAGCAACAGTGTAACGTTACATCTAAGCCATTTCATAGGAAAACCTCTACATGTGTAACTTTGATACACAGAGGGGAGATTTTAGAGATTAAATTAGCAACTGGTGACTTTTTTTTAAAGAACATTTCTGTTTTGTATGTATTGGGTTTGGCAAGGGCCCTGTGATGGACTGGCGACCTGTCCAGGGTGTCCCCTGCCTTCGCCCTAAGTTGGCTGGGATAGGCTCCAGCCCCCCCGCGACCCTGCAGAGGATTAAGCGGCGTACAGATAATGTACAGATAATGGATGGATGGATGGATGGGTTTTGCAAGACTTTTGAAAAGAAAGCAACTAAATGAATGTCATTATGTTTACCTGGATAAACAAATCTAGCATTGTTGACATTTATAAACTCATATGGAGGTTCTGGACCACTTTACACTCCTGTTACCACCCCTTAATCAAATGCGTGGTTGCATTCATTTCGATTACATTGAGATAAATCTTTTAAGCTGCAAACATTGTTTTAATGAGTTGTGTTGACAAAATATTCTTGGTAATTACACCAACTAGTCACCACCACTGTGGGCCCATGAGCAAGGCCCTTAATCCCCAACTGCTCCCCGGGCGCTGCACCACGGCAGCCCACTGCTCCTAGTATGTATAGTTAAGGTTAACTTTGAATAGGATGGGTCAAATGCAGAGAAGGAATTTTCCCAAGGGGATCAATAAAGGTTAGATTATTATTACTTATTACTGTGAGTAATTTAAACTGGAATCTCTGTTAATTGATTAATTGATATGAAACGAAATTCAAGTTGTAGTAAACCGATCAAATTGGCTTGATAACTTTGAGTTCAGAATTTAAAATCCTTTAAAACGTAAAAAAAACTTGTGCTTATGCTACATGTTGCATTGAATTTATTTATTTATTTTGTTAAAGTCCTGTTAAGACAATGGATTGATCCAGGATTGATGTTAAGTAGCAGACTTCTGACCTTTGACCCTTGATATGGTTGTGGCAGGAGAACTATCGTCTGCAGTTAGCGTAATATTACATTACAACATTCCTAACTATATTCATTTGTTCTTCATTTCCTAGGTCCAGAGGGCCTTGGATTCAGCATCACATCCAGAGATGTCCCAATTGGCGGTAGCGCTCCCATTTATGTCAAAAACATTCTTCCTCGAGGGGCTGCAATCCAAGATGGAAGACTGAAAGCTGGAGACCGGCTGCTAGAGGTGGGGCAGCGCTTTCAAACAACCGCTAGTGTTAAGCGAGTGTGTTCTGTGAGATTGTGTGTTATTTCAGAGACTAATTACTCTTTTGCTGATATGGCTTTGTTTCTAAATTCAATCTTACAGAGCTTTTGTTAAAATGAGTCAAACACTCTGCGTTCCCTATGGCTATAACAATTCAGCTCCAGCTTTGGATTTCTCAGAAAATGTGGTTAGATGGAACAATATTTTGATTATACTTCAATCAGACTGACATGAAAATCAGCTAGTGCTCACTTGAGGGGGAAATAACCCATGTTTAATTCCAGCTCCAACCGGCTCAGAGGGTAATCTGCATAAAGGTTATGTGGCGGCCACATTCCCCTCTCTTTGAAGTAGAGTTTAGTTTTGCTTCTGAGTGTGCTTGTATCTGATGTACATTTATTTTGGCCTCTATATGTGCACTAATCTTAGTATTTCGGATTGTTTGTGTTTACATGCAGGTTAGTGGAGTGGACCTGAATGGTAAGAGCCAGGAAGAAGTGGTGGCCCTGCTCCGAGCCACACCCATGGGTGGGACTGTGAACCTGTTGGTGATTCGCCAGGAAGACTCCCTGCTGCCCCGAGAAGTGGTGAGTAGCCACCCAGCACCTTGTCTTATAACCTTAATGTCTTTGGCGACTGCTCTCACATTCAGAAATGAGAATATATCATTATCAGGTTATTGCATCAACTTTGAATTTCTACATTTTTCAACAACTGGTGCTAGAAAATCACAGTTTTGCCTGTGTTTTCATCTGCTTTACACTTTAGAATGAGAAATACTAAGTAGTTTTAGTTCTAATAACAATACAAATTTGACACTTGAATGGGAGGGTGTTTAACTGGGTTAGACAGTTTGTATTAGAATTCCTCGTGTGTATTACAGTTATTACTTTTCACTGCAAATTAACCAAACTCCCATAATTAATTTGATACAGCATGTCCCAGCTGATTCAATGAACTCTCAATCTGGTAAATGTCACTAAATGTCTAACGTCCTGTTCAGTTTGAATATTGATTTGTCATGGTGGCTGCACTGATCTGCCTTTAAATGTCCCTTCAATCCATCAGCTCCTTTGTCTTTCTATCTGTTTTTATATTATGCTGTCTACACTGATTTTTTTCACATTCTTTAGTCAGTTGTATAGTTATGTCAGAGTAAATATTCGTATTATAATTAAAAGAGGTGGGTGGCTGTTTTCCACTCAAATCTCAAATATTAGACTTTTCAAGTGCAGGCTTCTCTGAAATGCTGGGTCTTGCTTCTCCATAACTTTTTCTTCATTTTTATATGAAAATACATTATTCATGCCAGCTGCCCAGTTACAGCACACCTGCAGAGCAGCCGCAACACACTGAAGTCTTATAATAACCTACATGTCAACTTTCTGACACCACCTGCAAGAGTTGCCTTTTAATTTATTTAACTTACATCATTGATACTCATCATCATGTTATGAGTCACTCTGCACTGCATCAAAACAAGCTGCACTGCCTCCCTCTGTCCTCTGGTTCACCCTTCTCTGTTTCCATTACAGTTTTGAGTTGCAATAAGTTTGCAATAAGTTTAAAACTTGCCATACCGCTGTGAATTATGCTTATAAAAAAGGATATTACTTGTAATTGAGGTTAGACACGGCTTCTCAACTGGTAATGAAAATCATTAATATTTAAGGTTTATGAATTATGAGTGTCGTTTTAAATTCAAGGGTAGATTGAGCAGTTTTGTAGCATTTCCTTAACCAGGTACTTGGGTTGCAGCAGTGACTTCACATGAGGCCTGGGTGATGCAACCATACAGTTATGTACCAACCGTAGATACTTCATCAATGCATACATGCCGACATAGGTGCAATAAATCGCTTGAAATGTTAAATAGTTTCATTTAAATGCATTAGATGTACACGGTCATAAATTCACCGAACAAAAACATCAAATTCAGTTGAACAAACAAACCTGAAACGTACTCCCTCCCTGTCTCATAAACAGTCTAGTATATCCCCTGATATGATAGACTCCATCTCTCCTCCATGTGGCTTCCGTACAGGTCTCTGTAGGAGCACTAGTTCATGGTCACTTTGGCCTCTTGTTGCACCCATCTGCTGCTGCAGATCTCCTCTTGAGAGATAGTCTCTGCAGTCTAAAAACACCTATGACCCTGTCTCCACCTCCACCTAAACATCCCAGCACTCTGCTCTGAGGTCTCTCTGGGTTTGACATACTTTCTTTATTTCGTGTGCCTTTACCAAAACCAATTTTTATTACTAAAACTTTTGATTGATACTGACTGAAATTAAACATTTTTAATTTTTAAGCTATAGTGCCCAGCCGTGCTTTACACCTAATCTAAACTTACCTTAACTGAATTTAGAAGATACATACTCTTTACTGTAACTACACACACCTCATCTCCACTCAGGATCAAAATCACACAAACACACAGGGTCCTGTTAGTGTCAGAGTAGACAAGTTTATGTCTATATATAAACACGTTAGTGAATAATGAGTGAACTGCAAAGAGTGCACACAATGATACACAGTTACAGCAAGGGGGTCATAAGCATACATACCCACACACATGCACACTAACACTAAGATGGTAAATACATGCAGCAGACATGAGGATAGACTTCAGGACACAAGGATGCACAGACTAACTTACACACACAGACCACTACATGCACACACAGACACTCTAACATTATTTGTCTAAGCACACACAAATACAGCTTTTGGACATATTCAAACACACACACACGCACGCACACGCACACACACACACACACATATATATAAAGACACTGACAAACACACACACACTCCCACTCAGACACGCAGTCTACATGCAGGGTGACTTTGGCTGTCGCGCAACAGATGGTGAGGCTACTGCCCTCGTCCAGCCTGCGCTCAGTGGCTTTGACAGCAGGCTCGGGCTTCACAGCACCTTGGCAGACCAGGGGCCTCTGATGCCAACCTCACTCCTTCCCATAATACTCAGCCCTGCACCCGGGCTGTTAACCCCGCCATAGGAGCTGCTCAACCTGTAGAATAATGGCCCTTAGAGACACATTTTACTCTCCTAATGTGCTGTTTCCCCATTTAGAAATGCACCACCCCCAGACTTCTCTACACTTGATTTTTTTTTTACACTTTACTTTAATTTTCTAATTCATGAACTGGCACATATTTAATTCCTACTGAATTAAAGAAGGCCACAAAAATCCTCTCTCTGAATTCAGGAGGCACAGTCTTAGAATGTATCATTGATGTTAAAACATGCTAGATTTTGATGTCTGGTAATGGCTTATTGGCTGCTGCTGGCATCAGACCTGTGACTTTCAGGTACCTCAATTGGCTCTTTGACTAAAACAACCAATACTTAAATTCTAACTGGAGGGATGCACCAAACTGATTCATGCAGCCTTGACAGCAGCTGAATGATGCTGCGAGGGGTGTTAAAAAATGCACGGCTGCCCCTGGCTTGTCAACTCTTGAGTGGAGCGGTATGAGAGGTTGATGGCTACACTCTCCTAGCTCCTCGGACATGACGTGATTAGAAAAAGTCCATCATGGAAACACTGTCTAATAATCTCTCTCTCTTTTTGTTTTCCCTCTCTCTTCACCAACTTATACATGCTGTGAGAGACTGCTAGTTAATATTTCATCACTTTCCCTGGCAGATTAGCATTTTTTACTCTCTCCCTTACTGTTCCCTTTTTTCATGCTCTCACACAGTTTCACATTACCCAGCAGTGCTTTCACAAATCTCAATAATCCCTACAACTATGTTCATAAAAATCAGATAAGGAGGCCAAGGCTCTGCCGGTGACAGTTATTGCAAATAAAGCATGGTGGAAAAGTGGGGTTGGTAATTGCCTCCTCTGTCACACACTCTGGATAGGTGAGTGAGTGAATGTGTGTGTGTGTGTGTGTGTGTGTGTGTGTGTGTGTGTGTGTGTGTGTGTGTGTGTGTGTGCGTATATACTACACACTGTATTGCTATAGGACACACACGAACACATGCCTATGGATGAGCGTTTATGTGCTGTCACTCATGTAGTTCCCCCAATGACAATGCGATGATGTTTTAAACTGCAGCATGAGTGACACGCCAGGCATCAGCAAAGACATATAGCCGTACACACAGACACACACATGCACACATACACAGGCAGAGGTTCCAGCTGTACAGATGAAAATAAAAAGGAGGGCTTTTTTGTCTCGTTGACATTTGCCTGCTGATGTTTAATGTCAGCGCCGAAAATCCCTTCACGCCTCCTTTTGTTTAGATGTTTCATTGTATGCTTGGCGTACTGCACGCACCCCCAGAGGAATTAATTTACCCTCCCAGCATGTTTGCGTTGCATCTTTAATTACCACGGTTGGGGCGTATTTTGACATGCTTTCAGTAGCAATAGCAGCAGCTTTCAAAAAGCTTTCAATAAATACACACGAGCAGGGAAGAGAAAAGGTTAAATGGCAAAACAGCAAAATGGGGCTTTGCCTCTGTCGTTTCTCCTGGCTGCTTACTATTCTCTCTACACTCCAAGGATATCAATACACATTTTCAGACAGATACAATATATTTTAGAAGTAGAGCAACTTTAACCTTTACCAAAGTCTATATTGATCAATAGTTAGACTGTTTTTGGATACCAAGTTCTTCTATCCTAAGTCTGCACCATCCATAACAATGTTTTATAAAAACACATAGAAGAGGAACTCCTTTAGTTTTGTTGTCTCGTTTGGTTGTATAGGAGAAACTCTGTGGCCTTGAGGTTGTAAGGATGGGAGAGGAAAGAACAATTGAGACATACAGACGGAGTTCTCTGGCTGAACTCAAATGCTGAAGACGCAGTAGGAGGTTCTGATCAATGACTGTGCGAACAAAGTCACTTCACGCCATGCTGTTCCTTCATTTGACAGCTCTGGGAGTTTGAGTCAGTGATTTCAAGGCAAGAGAGAAAGGGGCGGAATTCAGATGAATTGCTGCCCCCTACGGGTTTGGAGGTTAGTTCAGTCAGTTTGGTATCATCAGAGGGGGCTGATATGAGGAGGTGGAAAGACTTGAGCAATACATACCGTAGTGAAAACCCAAAATATACATGAACATGAACAGAGACTTCCTGCTTTCCTGCTGGTCTTTAGAAAACTTCATGACTGATCTCTGAGAGCTTGTGTCTTCACACCTCCACTTGTTGTTAGAGGTAAGGCAATTGGAGAAGAAATGCACCTCATATAAAGAGATAAGGACTGTGTCCACTGGGGGATGTAAATTTCTTCACCAAATCCACAAAAGTCCACACAGACCCCTTTGCACACATCCATGTACAACTCAAAATTTGTGCGACTACAACTCTACAAGTGCAACAGTGCAAATAGTCGGCAGTAGTGTGTATGTGTGGGATTTGTAAATATGATAATGCTGCACATTTATGGAACATGTTGTGCATGGTGTCTGCAACTTTCTGTGTGCACATCAGCGAGTGAGGATAATCCAGGTTCAAGGAATGACGTAAAATATATAAAGATAGAAAGAAAAGAAAAATCCATCCATCCATCTTTATCATCCATCCAACTATACCTACTATACCCAGGAGAGAGTCATGGGTAGCTGAAGCCTATTGGTGCGGGGTACTTGCCAGACAGGTCACCAGTCCATTGCAAGGCTACCACAATAAGACAGACAACCATGCATTCTCACGTTAGATTCATGAATAAAGCTACCATGTATGTCTCTGAATTGTGGGAGAAAGCCAGAGCACCCAGAGAAAACCCATGCAAACACATGGAGTACATGCAAATTCAAACCCAGTGACAGTGCTAACCACTGCACCACTGAGGAGCTAAATATTAGCGGGTGGGGGTTTATCCAAAACAAATGATTACTTGGTTGGTTCCAATAATGGTTCAGTTTCCCCTTACCTCACTTTAGGCTGACGCTAAGCACCATTATCTTCCGTCTCCCTTCACATTATTCATTTCTTCAGACGTACTCACCTGCCTAGTGAAAATGACCACAGCAAGGCTCGACAGAAAAATTGTATAACAAACCAGGCCCACACACACACTTACACACACACACCATTGAATTTCCTTCATAAATACACGAGGGGCACATTTAAGTGCATTTGAAGACACATATACTCTATACACTTCCCACGCATAGCCAGTGGATGTTATTTATTGTAGCTATTTATCTTCCAGCTTGCAGTACTGTTTGTGCTTATAGCTGTGAGCAGCACTTTCCCTTTAGTCCACTTCTCCCAGGATTGTGGAGTGGAGATTGTGCTTGCAGCTCAGTTTTTTTCCTGTAATAACCAAGTCAAATATCATGCTTCATTGTGCAACAAGCAACAGTCAAAAAATGAGGGACTACTCATGCCTCCTCCTGAAGATGTCCATTCACACGCTGCCGCCAGTGATGGAAGTCCACATTAATTCACCTGTTGTCAGTGTGCTATTCAGAGCAGACACAGCGAAACAAAAGCAGAGTAATATAATCTGTGACTCTTACATAAACAGTGAGTTGGGAAAAATTGTTCCCTCTGATGACGAATCATTTTAATTCATTCAAAACCCCTCGCAACACTCCAAGTGAATCAGCCTGTTGGTATTGCTGCTGTGTCAGCAACACTGCTGTTATCTCAACTCTTTGTCTTACACACACATACTTGTAGTCACTCATGCCCTAAACATATTTTACACAAATGCTAAAACCCTTCCATGTAAAATCTCACACACAATATGATCTTGATTAGTCCCATATGTTCAAGTACCATAATAGCATTGTCCATGCCTGCCCTTACATCATCCCGTGACCCTTCATGAACAGGATATTTTACTTCCAATAAGACTTATAGACTGTGGAGAACAAATGGGCTTGTGTAGCCTGTGTTGTAACACTGACGACCATATAAGAGCAATTAAACAGTACATTAAAAACCCCTCTTTATGATCATATCACACTTGTCACTGATCCATTAGTAGCTATATCTGCCAAGCAATGAGAATCTTAATTGCACAATTAATTCTGGGCTCTGATTGATGTGACAGCCGAATTTATGGCTCATGTGAATGCTGAGGACGCGGTAGACAAATGCGTGACAGTATTGGTGACAATTATAGCAGACTAATGGCCTGTTTCATAAGTGCCAACCCCGGTGGCCCGGTTTAATATCCTCCCTGCCATGTTTTTACCACCGGACTGTAATTGAGGCATTCAGAACTGCTCTGTTTGAGGACAGTTTTAACTGAAATAATCCCATGTTATGTAGGTTTCTAAAATGATTATGTACAATAGAAATAAAAACACTAGATAGATAGATAGATAGATAGATAGATAGATAGATAGATAGATAGATAGATAGATAGATAGATAGATAGATAGATAGATAGATAGATAGATAGATAGATAGATAGATAGATAGATCAAGACAAGTTCTCCATTTTTTATCTCTTCCAAGTCAAAGTAATCATTGCTAGTGCTGCCTTCCTTTGCACAGATATTCAGAGCACATAATGTTTTCTTTTCCGAGGCCTTCATCTAACAGTGTTACACAGCTGGCTGTTGTTGTGGTGCCTGCTGTACAGTGAGGTTACCATTCATGATTTGCCCGTATTAAAGTTGGAAGGCAAAAACAGGCGTATGAAGCTGTATTGATTTCCTTGCTGCAGAGATCCATTTACCGAGTCGGTAGAGGGAGAAATGAATTGATATCAGGCAAACACAACACAATCCCTTGTCTTTGGAGGCAACTGAATTATACACAGATCTGTTGAGTAAGAGCCAAATACAATCCTTCTCATTCATTTATTTACTCCTGAGCACAGAGTTTAACTTTGTCATCCTTAACAGTGTGGGACAGGTTACAGGGAATGTGGAAGAATAGAATCTAAGCTGAGAACAAGAGTAGCTGTACACGGATACGTCTAATGTAGCCATAAGCACAATACAAAAATACAATAGAATACTAAATCTGCTTCTTGCTTTTCGCAGAGTTGGTCTCGGATCCCTTTGATCATTTTAACGTAAAAAATGTTCAAAACAATCTTGCTCCTTTTAACTTTCATCTGTGTTGTGGCTTGTATCTTTCAATGCTTTAACAGTGTAGCATTCAGATCATGATAAACCTTTTGGCTCGTTCCAAAGAAGTGGTGATAAATAGTGCTATCTTAAGCTATGCGCTATCTACAGCCATGCCAAAAAATGACATCTTTGGTGTTAACATAATTAGATGTCTCTTGGAGTAGTGCTTTTTTGCATGATGTAATGTACTGCAACTTTTGTTAATAAAGTGCCGAAGATGGTCTTTCGTGTGTCTTTGATGCAGTTTATTTATATAACACCAGGTGCCAGATATTTTACCTTAGTGAAACTTGGCAAACAACTCGAGGAGATGAGTCATTTCTTAGTGGAGCAGATAATTTAAGGTGCTGTAACCTTTTTGCTGGTATTCACGCTTCTTCAATAATGAATCCCCAGTCGTACTCTATGATATATAAAAACAGACTCACTACTAGAATATAATTGGGTGTAATCAGCAAATTGCTCTACTATTACTAATGTCTAGAAATATCTGAACATTCCTCTGTAAATTGCTTCTGAAAAGTTGGAACTCAGGTGAAGTCAAATTACAGGAATTGCTCAAAAGGCCTTTGGAAGGCGCGGCGTGGAGCTGTGGTTGGCAACCTGCAATCAGGGAGAGCATCTATGACTTTCCAGAGCTCTTCAGAACAGTTTGGCAGCAGCGGATGCATCTTAGAGGTCACTTTCTCTTCCACTTCATGCTTAAAAATGTCACTGAAATGACAGACCATGGTGATTTGGTAGGTAGGGGCTGCAGTGTGTTACCATGGCACCAAAAATCTTTTCCCCATCTCCTAAAAGAATCCTCTTGTGGGGACACTTTACCCAAATTGTGTGCAGGCAGCATCATAAAGTTCATACTTTGCTCTTACTCCTTGATTTTTATCAGAAAAATGCTCACATCACACTTTTATCCTCCTTCTTCTTCTTCTTCTCTTCTTCCGTTTGTTTATCCCTGACACCTTCTCTTTGAAGAACGCCGCTCAGGCCTTCCTGCATTATTAATTTGGCTCCTATAGAAATGTTTTCCGATCAAAGTGCAGAGTTCAGAAACACGCTCTGTCATAATTAAAGCTAATGCTGCCAAGCGTGGTTGAAGACAATGCCAGCCTGGTTAACGATTTCTGAGCGTGTCTCGTCGATGCCACCTGTTTTCGTTTAGCACTTTTCAGCAGCTGTTCCCATAATTATGCTTGCTGTCAGTGCAGAGAACGGGAGGGTGCACCGCAGCATTGTGCAGTACCGATAAACAAGGTAGTTAAAGGCCACTTATGGCGACACAGTTACTCTCCCGAAGGGGATTCAGCGTCTGTTTCCAGAACACATAATGGGTTGAAGTGTGTATGTGCAGTTGGACATAGCAAAGCGCTTTTTATCCACCATTAGCTTGAAATGAGAGGCATCTGCTTCATGATGTGCGTCTATACTTTGGTTCCACTGAAAGGCCTTTGCAAACATTCCCGGTTGCTTAGAAAGTCACCTTTTATTTTTAATGTTCTCTTTGATTAGATCTAATCTCTTCCAAAATCGCCTACAGAAACATCGAGTGTCAAGTCGACCCTGCTTATGAGTCGGTTTTTGGTTGCTCACAGTGAGATCCACTCAGCGTCTTCACTGACAGCCAGTAGCCATAATGCATTTGCAATGATGTACATAGATCTGGCCTCAGATGCCCTCATAGAAGCAGACTTTGCTCTGCTAATGAGCTTTCTCATTAGAAAATCCCTAAAGGGGAGCAATCCCAGTCTGTCAGCTCTGAGTCAAAATCTACTGGATTGACCAGTGAAGAACACTGTTGTTCACAAACACTTAAAACCTGCCACTGCCAGCTGTGTGCTTCCTGCCCTTCAGTGTTGTGTAACAGCTCGCCTCTCAACATCTCATTGTACCTGATTTTGTTTTTTAGGCTTAGAGGTATTTAATATTCGACCTCTTTGTCAAAAAATGTTGCGAGGAGAAACACCGCCAAAAGAAATTTGTGTTACAATACTTATCACGCGTGCACCACTTTTGCAATTACACCCATGGCTGATTTCTTTTAGCCCTTTTAAATTCATTTCCAATGACCTTTATGTCGCCAAATTGGGCCAAGTGTGGAAAGAAGTTTCCAGCAGTGTTAATTGTTTTAGGCAGTGATGTGCAGAGAACTCAGACTTATGTGTGAATAGAAGTAATTGTGATTCATTTGCACTCTCTCTCTCTCCCTCTCTCTCTCTCTCTCTCTCTCTCTCTCTCTCTCTCTCTCTCTCTTCCCTCTCTCTCTCTCTCCATCTCTCTCTTTCTCTCTCTCCTTCTCTCTCTCTCTCTCTCTTTCTCTTGCATCTCACTCTGGCTTTTTCTATTGCCCTGTTTCTCTGGCACACGCTTGCACACCTACATCTAACACATATTTCCTTGTTAGCATGTGATAAGTTAAGCAAGGTAGAAACAAAATGAAAAGGCC
>OMNN01040497.1:0-16044 GCA_900302755.1 Chromis chromis | reverse complement strand
ATGTGTGTGTGTTTTTTTCTCCCTCTCTCTCTCTCTCTCTCTCTCTCTCTCTCTCTCTCTCTCTCTCTCTCTCTCTCTTTCTCTTGCATCTCACTCTGGCTTTTTCTGTTTCTCTGGCACACGCTTGCACACCTACATCTAACACATATTTCCTTGTTAGCATGTGATAAGTTAAGCAAGGTAGAAACAAAATGAAAAGGCCTATTAGGCAGGCGGCGCTCCTTTGCTAGACCGATTAGCAAATGCTTTCCTTTCTCTGCCCAGCTCTATTCACCTGCTTGTGTCTCTGCTGAAATGCTGCCTCTTTTGCCCTCCCCTCCCAGTAATGACTGGGTGCTAGCCCATCACAGTGTTAATTAATAAAGGACTTAATTGTATAATGGACTGTGACTGCATGGCTGAGTCAGAAAGGACAAAAAGAAAACAGCATGGTGTTCTTTTGTGAGGAGCTGGCCAAGTGGCTACTTGAGCTAAGGGGATAATTATAACAATGATATTACAACCGCTCCATTTTAAACTGGCCTATTATTAAGTTTGATCTTTATGATCAGCACCTAAATACAGCATGGAATTTATACACACTTTGCATATTTGCTGTCATATATGGCATTTTATGGGTTTTGTTGTGACTTGAAACCTTAAATTATGTGTTAAATATTTAACACACAATCCCAACGCTTCTCGGTTTCAAGAAGGGAATAATATAATGAGATTCGATCATGACAACAGTATAAAACTACACAAAATGTGAAATTGTTGCGAAAAACAATGGATGGATGGAATATTGTGACTATGGAGCAGCATGGACTAGAATTACAGATTGCAAACATTAGTGTCTTTAGTTTTTTTCTTTTTGTTTATCTAAAAATGCTCCTGGCCTTGCTGCACATTCTTAAATATTTACCAGCTGTTAATTTACAGAGCTGCATCTTGCAAACATGCAGCGTGGCATTCTTAACACTCACACAATCAAGCAGAAATATCATCAATCTAAGGAAGCCAACTTCTTTGGTTCCTGACTGAGTTTCAGACTGAATTACATTGTATTTGTTTGGGTTTTACTCCCAGATTGGATAAGTCTGAATGCGATCCTGTATTTTAAGCAGAAAATCTAGAAGGAAACAGTGGTAACCTGACAAATATGTTGATTAGTACATGTGCAGTGTCTTCACCGTCTTGTTTACTTTGCTCCTGCCTTTAGCAGCTTGTAGAGGTGCAAGTGTTAAACATATTCAGCCATCTAAGTGAGTGCAACTTTAAATGTTGTTTAAAAGACACTTTGGCTTCATCACTTCATGTAAGCAGAATGTTTTCTGCCAGTGGCCATGTGTAAGAAAAAAAAAATGACAGGAGAAAAGATATTGCAGTTATCAAGATGTAGTTTGCATAAAACTTTTTCCCGGTGCTTTTTGAAGTTTATTTAAGCTTGTAACCTTTTTACTGTTTTTACATCAGTTCACTGATTGTCAGTAGCTTTTTCTGTCCCAGGTGCATACACGGGGCTGAGCTTGGAACAACGAGCTGACTTTCTTTTTTCCCTTGTTCAGAGGTAGCTGAATCGAGCACTGCTTCAGTTGAATCCATGCAACAAGGCCTGTCAAGCAGCCTGACAAACTCATTCTTGGCTAGCGGCGCTTGTTCCTGTCTGATGAAAATGTTACACTGCTCTCTCATTCTCTGCCTTGGCCCTCTATTCCCGGAACACAGCTCTGAGTGGGTGGTTATTCTGTCATCATTTTGGAAGAGAGTGTGCACATGCACACACACTCACACACAAAAGCTCAAACACTGTCCATCCAAAGTAATTTTTTTAACCAGTGTATTACTATCTTCGGCTGCTGGCCTAAAAGCTTCAGAAAGGACATAACTCATAGCCACTATTTATTTATTTCATTTTGATAAAACATCTTGATTAAAGATAAAGATAGTCCCTGCCAATGACGCACAAGTCTATTCATCCACAGATGCTATTTTCAGAGTGGAAATTGTACGTTGGAGGTGCGTATTTGTGGACCTGCATTGCAAACCAACTGATCTCAATTCACGAGTTAAGTTAACTTCAATATAACAGCTGTCAGAGCCTATAGAACGTCTGACTTGATGCCATTGCAAGCTCCAGGCAAGAATAGAGATCTAGAATTGTTAATGCATTATATTTACCCTTGCCCTGGATAACAAATTGGTTTTCAGTAGTTCTTTTTTTCTGTCCCCTATCTGCTTCATTCAGCAGTCTGAGGGAAAGCAAAGGGTCATTTCCTGACAAGAGCTGATGATTTCTGTAATAGAACTAGAGGTGTTGAAATGCAGTGCGATTAAATGGATTCCAGTGGACTGAATTTGCTAAGGGTCCAGTCACAGACAAAGCCCAGTTGGCAAGTTGTACAGACAGGTGTACTGCCGTTTTAAAAGCAGGAAAGAAAAAGCAGTGAGAAAGAAAAGGGGGCAGATAGGAGGACCGTCTAGAGAATAGGGGCTCAGTCAGATGGTGTTGAAAAGAGCCTCCACCTGAACGCACCGCTGCATCCTAATAACTCCTCAGCCTCAGAAAAAAACACCTCATGCTCTATCTTTCCCTTCTTTCCTCTGTTTCACTCTTTATCCGAGCAGCTGTGAAGGGCACACACCTGGCCGCCATCCATCTGGCTGTGTGTGTGCACATGTGTATTGATGTGAGTCTATTTAAAGAGGTCTTGTGGTGGGTTTCTGGGTTTGATTGCTCTCACCGCCAGTATTGTGTGTGGATTCGGCTACCATGGCAATAACTACACATGTACAGTACAATCTGACCAATCACAGTATTACAGCGCGGCTCTCAAGCTTCCTGTGGAGCAGGCTTGTGATCAGACAGATGTCAACTCTCCGCTGTATAGAAACATATGTGTGGAAAGTAAATGGGAAACACTTTTCCCCAACTTTTGTGCCACGCACATACACTAATCAGCCACAGCATTAAAACCACTCACAGGTGACGTGAATAACATTGATTAGCTTGTTACAATAGCACCTGTCAAGGAGTGCGATATAATAGGCAGCAAATGAACGGTCAGTTTTCTTCAAGTTGATGGGTTGGAAGCAGGAAAAATGGGCAGCGTGAGGTTCTGAGTGACTTTGACAAGAGCCAAATTGTGATGGCTAAATGACTGGGTCAGAGCATCCTCACAACAGCAGGTCTTGTGGGTTGTTCCTGATATGCAGTGGTTCATATCTACCAAAAGTGGTCCAAGGAAGGACAACCGATAAACTGGCAACTGGGTTATGGATGCCCAAGGCTCACTGATGTGCATGGGGAGCAAAGGCTGGCTCATGTGGTCCGATCCTACAGAAGACGTACTGTAGCGTTATCTGTACTGTAGTCTTAATCCTATGATAGAAAGTTGTCAGAACACACAGAACATTGCAGCTTGTTGCATATGGGACTATGTAGCTACGTTTAGAGTGCCAATTCTGACCCCTGTTCACAGCCTGCAAACACCTATAATGGACACACAAGTGTCCTGGTGAAGAAATGGTAGGAGGGTTTATTATGGGCAGCAGGCAAGTTGATGGAGGGAGTGTGATGCTCTGTCCAATGTTCTTTTCTGGGGTACCAAACTATTTGGAAAGAACAACTGTGGGCTGAGATCAACGATTTTGGTTTCAGCACATGTACTTACTTATGGTATGTTGGCTATAGCTACAGAACCTTTGGTAGGCACTGAACCATTGAACAGACATTTTAACACATTATTAAATCTTTACCAGGTTATCCAGTAGCCAACTTGAGAAATACACTGCCAGTTCTTTGATGCCTGTGGTGTTTCCTCTACCATCAGCTTTTTCTCACACCTCTTTTCCCCATCTATTTGTCTGCCAGGGAAAGTAAAATACACAAATTCTCTTCCTTTAGTTATTTTTTACAGATGATCTTTGTTACACACCAATGGAAATTGTCAGAAAAGCGACTAGAGTGGTTGTTTGATGGAGTATTTTCCAGTTGAATTGATTGTGCTGGGTGTTAGACACTCAACAGTACTCTCTCACACCTCTCTGACAGCTGAAATGAACATTTTTATATATTTTTTGTGAACCGTGCATGAGGAGTATTGCAACATTGGCCCTGCGACAACATGCTACTACTGTAATTTTCAACAAAGGGCCTGCGGATCGCACAGGGAACGAGGGTCCTTAACGTGTAACAAATTATCTTTCAAAAGGGTGTTGTTCAAAGGAAGCCACTGTTGTTTGAGCGTCAAATTGCTACCTGGTGTTTTCAAAGTTCTCTGCTGTCCCCACTATTCCTACACTGAGCTCATGATGGTGGAAAGGAATTAGTAGCACTCAGCTAGACAGTACGGCCAATTGACGATGACAGCCCTGAGATATGTGACATGCTTGCCATCCATTCGCTTTCTTCTCCTGCTCCCCTCATCTTACCCCTCTTTATCTTGTCTACTGCCTGCTTTCCATTTTCTTGTCATTCACCATGCCTGTTCTTCTTTCAGTTTTTGTTCAGCTATTCTCTGTTATCTTTTCTGATCTGTCTTTTTTCTGTCTTTTAACCATTTGAATGCAACATTGACAGTGTAGTGGGGCTCAACAACAGTTTGCCAACTTTAGAAGTAAGTTGAGTCATCACGAAAAGACTCAGAGGTGTGTGCAGATATTTTTCCTTTCCCTTCCGTTTTTTTATTTTTTAAATTTTGCTTTTTTAAAAACGTTTATTAGTGCTTTTACAGTGGCAGAGCATTGGTAAGTAAGGCTTTTTGGCTCTGCGTACTGATATAAAAGACAACAATCTCAGACTGACATTTCTCTCTTTCTCTCTTTCTTTTTCTTCAACATCAGCCAGAGGAAGATGACATAGTGTTAACCCCCGACGGTGCACAAGAGTTCATGAACTTTGAGATCCCCCTGAATGACTCAGGCTCAGCAGGCTTGGGGGTCAGTGTCAAAGGTATCCTGTCCAAGGAGAACCACGCTGACTTGGGCATCTTCGTAAAATCCATTATCAATGGAGGTGCTGCTAGCAAGGCAAGTACCTACACCCACCCACCTAGCTTCTGACCATTACCTTGATGGATTTCATTGAATTCATTCACTGTTTTTGTTGTAACTTAAGGACCTACAGGTAAGCACAAAGATGACTTGAGGCACCAGGCTGTAGATTTGCTGCCACACTAAAAGAGAATGGAATCCAGCTTGATGTCATTGTGATTTTCAAGCGATCACATGGTGTTTATTAATGGCATGACTGCCATCTTATAAAATAAGTCCTTGGAGCAGTACTGTTCAACAGTATATTTTTATATGCCCTTCAAAAATGATAAATTTAAGTGTCCATGAATTCGAGTGGTTTGGGGCAGTTCGTCCTCCAAAGTCTAAAACTGGGAAACAATTAACACATTACATTCTGTTCCTCATAAAATGATTAGGAAAACAAGCTTTTGATCCTGCCCTGGTATTTATTGGAATTTTCTCAGAGAAAAGGGTCCATGTGATCCCTGGGGTCAGTAGCCTAAGAGTTGCCTCTGGAGCAGCTGGATAATGTTTTTGCTGTTTAAAACTTTTGATGACCTTATTTTATGAGCCACATCTAATTTTCCCATGCTGGTGTTTGTCTTGCAGGATGGGCGTCTCCGTGTCAATGACCAACTCATTGCAGTCAACGGGGAGTCGTTGCTTGGGAAGACCAACCAGGACGCCATGGAAACGCTGCGCAAATCTATGTCGGTAGAGGGCAACAAGCGAGGGATGATCCAGCTCATCGTGGCTCGGCTGGTGGCCAAAAACAATGAGGTATCTGAACAGTCAGGGAGGAGTCACACTGATGAGGCGGGGATTAATTTACATCACGAGGAGTCACATTTAATGGGTTTATTATTTTAATCAGGTATCATTACTAGTATTCTAATAATGAATAACTTTAAGATGGACTGTGTGTTATGTTTCCGTCATGTGTACACACATACAGTATAAGGCACGTAATGTAGCGCATACACAAACTGAACAAACAGGCTTGGTTTAATTTAATTGAGGAAGTGAAGAGGTGGAGGACATATGGAATGAAGATGAGGGATAGCTACATTTCAGCTTCACTGAATGATAAATGAGACTGATTTTCCTCTACCTTGCCACTGGCCCTAATCTATCCCCATAGGTTTTGAGAACTTTAAGATAGCTGGAGAAGGACCTTTATGAAGCGACCACACCACCATGCAAATCTTCAAACAGTCCCATTTCCTGTGTGAGATAGATGATACTGTGTCACATTTCCCCTCATTCTCTGTGTGATTTTCTTTGCCCACGGTGGGCCTTGATATGATATCTAAGAAGCACTTCACTGAGTTATGATTGACAGCCCTGCAGAATAACACTGTAGGATAGGAAGATAAAAGAATATGTATCATGGCTTGGTGGATATTTGTCATCAGGTAACAGTCAAGAATATTGAAAGTGCTGGGATTTCAACTTCATGAACTGCCTATTGTGTTACTGACCTTATCCCAGCCTACCCTTTTTAAGAAAAAAAGCCTTTTATATAGTGTAGGATAAAAGGAGATGAATGCAGAAATGATTTAGGTGAATGTGAAATGCACAGTGTGACTGTATTTCCGGATTGTGGATTCATGTGTGAATACATTCACACTCTCACGCACGTTCACTCTCCCTGCAGCCAGAGGTTGTAGATCAGGTTTGATTAGTGTTGCAGTGACTCTAATTGGAGCCTGTGTCCTGTGGCTGTGTGTCAGTTTGGAGTACCATGCTGAGCCCCCATCCCTCCTCCTTACTGCCCTTCACCCTCCCTGCTAACCCTCATCCTCCAAGCGTTCTGTCTTTCCTTCTTCTCACCACGCATCATCCCCCTGCGACCCTGTGTACTTGTTTTTCTTCTTGTTTTAATGTTAATTTTCACCTCCTTTCCCCCCCAACTTGTGGTGCTCCATAGTTTAACAGGTAGAACATGGGATAAACACAGCCAGGGATTGGAGCTGAATTCATTTGAATGAGGCCTCTGTAGTGACCCAGCAATACAGCTGTATTTTTAATAGCAGGACTGTGCTCGATCTACACACCTTACTCTTTTCCTTCTGCCTTTATTGCTTCTTGCTCTCCCCCTTTTCTTCCTCCTTCTCCCTCCCTTTGCCTGAGAGAGGGAGAGGACACATGTCCCTCCTGGGAAAGCTCAGCCCCAAGGTTCAGTGAGTTCTATCACTTGGGTCCAGTCACTCTCCTGTCCTCTTTAATCCCTCACCAGCAGGAAGACAGGTAGACAGACTGACACCAAGCAGACAGTTATCTTCAGTCATCTTAGGAAATGGTGAAAAACATTTTTTTTTTCATTATTACACTATCACTCTGCAGGTGAAAAGATTAGGTTTTATTACTTCTTTGATCCATTTAAAGACACACATTTAGCGTGAATTATGACAACTTTGCATATAGCTTGATAATTTTTTATCAACATTAGTTGCTATGAGACAGCATGCCGACAGTGTTCCATGGGAAGATGTAAAGAGAGTGTGTGAAACTAAAGGAGTGGGAGATGTAATAGTGCATTTTAGATTCCATCCATCAAAGTCCCATTACAGGAAATCATACTTAGCTGTGTTTTCAGGAAGCTTAGTGGTTTGAACAGGTGCCATAAAGTTACTAGAGGGGTATTTTAATATACTCCAAGTAGAGAAAAGATAAGATTGCAAGTTGTAAGAATTTAAGGTCAGTGGCAAACCTCGAGTAAGAAAAGCAGAAGTTAAATGTCGACACAAGCTCCAGGCTGCTCCATCCACTGCCCCTTCTCCCCTGCTCTGCTGTATTGGCCGGGCAGACATGTGGGGAGCCTGCACCAGTTTGCCACTGTCACCCAGCCGAATGGAAGTGAGCACTGGAGGCCACCATTGAAATGAATCAGATCCATCACTGTCTGCAGGGGAGAGGAGCCGAGCAACGTGGCCTAATGCATCGGGGGTTGTGGAGGGGAGGAGACAGGACTTCGATGGGTGCAGCATATCCAGGCCACCCCACTGAAAATTGCATTGATTTCATCATCACCTCATTTAGTCCTCTGGGCTAAGCTCATCTTTGGTGGAGCACAGCAGTGTGATGGTTGTTGTTGGTTTTAGCTAGCCTGGTTTGGTGGGTGTTTACAAAAACCACACGTCACATTTTCTTCAACGTAATGTAACTGAAAATGTCCTGTTGAAAAGGACCCTGTAACACATGGATACAAACAAGAAGCACCTTAATTGAAATGCGAAATGCTCTATGTGGCTCTCTTTGTATGTCAGGAGTGTGTGACTGCCCAGAGTAGCCTCTTCACTGGCGCACACAAGCAAATGCATTACCTACAAAAAAGCACACACTTGCACATATCGCCCAAGGTTTCCCAGAAGTCCTTTTGCTTTCAGCAGGACCTGGGGCTTGATCCATCTCAAATGGATCCTCTCACTGGCAAAGACAAGTGTTTTGGTGGGTGGGTTTAGACTGCTAATGGCCCATGATTAAACCCATGTCTGAGGTGGAGAACCTGGTCTATTTTTACTGCTATAAAACGATGACTATGAGTGGCCTTTGCCTTGGGTTAAAATGAGAATTTTTGCCAACCTTAGAATAACGGGAAAAAAAGAAAACCTTCAACATGATTAAGGATGTATTCAAGTCTAACAAAGCTGTGTGGAGGCTATTTTTCATGTAGCACAAGCCTGGAAGGTCTTCATTTGCTTGATTCAAAATCTGACAAGTGTGGACACTTTACTGCCCTTATCTGAGATTTAAAGAACTAATCTCAGTTGATCGAAGATAACTTATTCAACTAGGTCACAGCATAACAATGATTCAAAGAAGCACTCAGAAGTTTAAAAAGCTGGCAAAACTTCTCAGATACATTGTAGAATGTTTTGGAAATAATACCAACACTTTTAATACACTCCATGTGCAATCAGACAAAGGCAGGCAGAAAAAGTGTAATTCATAACAATTCGGATATGAGCACAAATACCAACAAACACACACTCTATATTCACATACTCCCAGAACTATTCATTTTTTTTCTTTGCTCCGCTTTCAGAGATAGCCCCTGCTTGAAAAACTACCATTCTGCCCCAGATAGTCAAACGATATGATTGGTCATTGCCAATTTGTTTGAAGCATTGTAATTGCATCGCTGCTTCAGAGGCTGTGTAATTTCTCCTTCCATATCTGAGTTCTATTAATATATCGTCACATGTGTTTAAGCAATTAAATTCATGAAAAGTCATTTCAATTCCATTATTTTTTTTTTCAACCACACTTCCTGAACATTCTCCATCTTCCATGTTTTCAGTGCAGAGCCCGATCCTCCAATTTCGAATCCAGAGTCTTGTGACTGAATCAAATGTTACGGTAATTTGGTTGTTCAGCATCGTTACTCGATTTGTTCTCAAACTGTCAACCCTCCACTTTTGATACTGCGTTAAAAAATTACAAGCATTTGTTTAATTATTTGGACATTAACTCTGACGTCTCATTGTTTCATTACGCGATTGTCACGTTTCTTTGCGACGACTTGAAGACACAGTCATGTGTATGTTTTTCGGACCCATGGCCACAGAAATGTTAATGATACAGTAATTATACATTAGATGGAACAACCTGCAATTACAATTTTCCATTTGCTTGAAGGTAATTTCCTTGTGGGAAAAGGGAATGCTGAGCAAATTGTCGCACAAATGTAAAACTTCGTAATAGGTTGAGGTGAGAGGTTTACTGCACACGCTGCACGCCAAATAAACATGCACGCACCTACTTAACAGTTTATTTGAATGTGATATTGAATGCACTCTTTTGTTCCCCAGTTCATCATCTGTCCTCATCTTGGCTGTGGCTAAATCTGAGAAATTGACCATTACACAGGCTGAACAAAGACGCTTGATTATCACAAGACATCATCAGAACTCATTTAAGTACAAAGAATATTATTATGAAACTACAATAGCAGCTAATGTGTGGAGATTTAAGGTTATATTATACCAGTAAAATGAACTAGATTTTATGTCTGAGCATAAAAAAGTGAATCGATTCGCCTCTCATTTTTAGCCTGTTTAAGGGCTTTAACACAGTGGTAGATGTTTTTTTTTTTCTGTCTTGCAGCAGCCGTAGCAGTTCATGATATTACCAAGATATTTATCACACAAGCGTCTAAAAGCAGACAGGCTGGTGATAAGCATGCTTGTGGCTGGGTTCCATTTCTCTGATTTGAAATTCATCACACGACGTGCGCTCACACCTCTCTGTGCATTTGTGATGTTATTTATGACGGAGATCTCCTGCAGACATCGACTGTTTTCGACAGTCTTGTGGGTTTTTTTGTTTTCCTTCTTGACAGCTCTACCGCAACTTGCCAGTGAAGCTCCGCATTAATCAGTGCTACAGAAGCATATTTCCACCAAGATGCTTCACCACAAAACATTCCCCGTTTTTCCTGTCTGCGTTTGCTCATTCTACATAGCTGCAGATTGTGTTGAATTTCACAGTGTACTATTTTTACATTGTGAAGATCCACCATAGAGTTTTCAGGATAATTCATGAGATGGAGCTTCTGCCTAAGAAAGGCAGTGCTGTTATTTGAGTTCTTCACTTTACCAGCGATCCCCTCCCCATTTGTCTGATTTCATTTACTGAAATAAAGATATTTCTAACTTTCGCTTTCTTTTTGTGCTTGTCTCAGCAGAGCTTTCTGTCAAGACCGCCTGAAGTCATAAATGTAAAGCTTTTATGTAAAGCATTCCCCTTCTTTTGACCACTTGAAAGACTTTCCAGTCCAGCAACCCCAATTATGTAAATACCATGTGGGACAAGAAACCACCACAAAATGGCCCTGAGCATTTAGTCACCTGAGAAACGTGTTTCTGGTTTCCTGTTTTCTCATTTTCTTAAGCCACTGACATAGTACCGCATTATAGAAGTCCACTGGTGTCTGCAATTCCTCAACAAATGAACCACTAGTCATGCCAACATTTACTACACTGCTGAGGTTTTGATGTACATGACAGCTAATCAACATCAGTGCTTTAAATTGGAGGAATGTGACAGGCTTCTAACAGCATGGGGCCTAATGATGACTGGGCAACATGAGGAGTGAGATTGGAGGTTGAGTTAATTCAAGGCAACTGATATTCACTGATCACTACATTTCATAAAACAGACACGTTGCTTTTGATTTTTTAAGTAGCCTATTATGTTAAATAAGGGCATGGACAAATTGGGAACCTTGTTCTGTGAACATGATGTGACTTATCAAAAAGCTCTTTTTTTTCATCAATCCAAAGGATAATTTCGAAGAAGTATTATGATTTGTCAAAAAGCATGCTGTTTCAAAGAAGGGTCTTCTTCCATTGGCGCCATTTAGCCTCATTGAACAAGTGACACATATTGCAACCAGACACTGTTGTACCCTGTTCTTGGAAGTCAGCTTGTATCTGTTTTGAAGTTTTCCTTGGTGCTTTTTCCACCATTTCAACTATGCCTCTGTTCAATCTGGGTCAATCTCCCGCTTATGTTCACATCCACAGAGGTTTTGTATGAGCCCGTGGACTTGAAACCTCCTAATGATATTAGCAGCTGTGGCCATATAAACCTTAAGTTGCATAGAGATGGTCTTGTAGCCTTTGCCTCTGCCGTGTCTGTTTAAACAGGCAAACAGGGGCGCCCCGATAGCCTGATGGTTATGTCGCGTGACCCAAGTGCTAAGGCGTAGTGGCTGTCCCGGGTTCGATTCCGACCTCGGGCGTTTACCACATGTCCTTCCCCACTCTCTCCCGTTTCCGACTCTATCCACTGTCCTCTCTAATAAAGGCATAAAAAGGCCAAAAATAAATCTTTAAAAAAAAACATGGTCAAGTAATGATAACAGAAAATACAGCAATGCTAATAAACTATGCATATCATAGTCGTCTTCATCTAGGTGCATAACTGCAATATAGATGATCATATGATGAAAATGCTTTACATATTAAAAGGTCAATCACAACAAAAAATTACAATATAAGTAGTCAGAAGAATGGAGAAACCTCATTGTCAATTGTACAAATCTGCATGTGTTTGTCTTCTCGATTCCTTGTCATCAAATTCCATTACAACTGATATTGCAGATCTGCACTTTTCCTAGATATTAATATGACAACAACACAGTTACGAGTACAGCAGTTTTAAGGGGTTCTAACCCATGCAGTCTTAAATTTCACACATTTGCTTGAATACATAGCCTTACTTGTGTGTTAAAACCTTCATCCTCTGTTTCAAGAGCTCCTCACAGGGCCCTGCTGGCTATTTGGATCGTAGCCAGTGACACATTATTATCCAAACAGCTGATTTCCTATCAGCTGACAACAGCTGTGGAAAATACTGTCATCCAGGCGACCTGAGGCTGTCTTAGTGCATGAAAATCCTTTGATTTAAGCAAAACGTATGGATGTCCAATGCATCATCTTCAAAATGTGTCTGCCCTTACAGCACTGAACTTGTTAGAGATGACCAAGGAGTGTTTGTTTTTACCAGGACTTTAGGGAAGAAACATCTTTTGCATGTGTTACACTGAACCAGGTCCTCAGCAGGAGTGGCTTCACCATCTGCAAGAACAACACATTAAAAACTAATTGTAGTGAAGAAGTTTACAATGTCATGGGAATAGAGCTAGAGCACATCTGACCTAAAGCCTACAGCTTACTGGTCACGTATAGAAAACCACGGGGATTTTTGTAACCCAGTTGATATCTGATGCATGGTTTAATACAAACAGTACTTCTGCGCTCATGAACTGTATTTTGGGGACTGTTGTTAGCACAATAATTCAACTGCAATGTCTCACTATTGTCTTCGTTACTGGTTACTTCTACACGGATTCACCAATAATTTCCAAATGTTGGAAAATGGCTAAAAGTAACGAAGGTACCGATTCAAAAAGGCCATTTCAGCATTTATGCCGTCAGGTTCCGTGCAAAATCTCGGACGGCTCCTTGCAAAACGTAACTCAGTTCATTCAGCTAAATGTACATTAGTTAGCAGCGTGCTAACACTGGATAGCGCCTGTAGCTAGGGATCACACCCATTCAGAGACAGTCAGCAGCTAGCTTCATCTTTGGCCCTGACGTTACCTAGCATTACTTGGGCTAAATCCCAAACAAAAAAAGAGGTCGCTATCAAAGAGGGCTCAGCTAAAGCAGCAAGGTTAGCTCGGAAGTGTAAAACACTTCCGAGAGGTTGCGAGCTCGACTTTGGCACAAAACAGCCAAAATAAACACTCGGACAGCAATTTCGCTCACCTTCAAATTCTTCCATCATTAGGTTATCCCTCGTCTGATGCTGCTGCCGTTGTTACAAACGACCAAACGCAAACAGAAGGAACAAGAGGACTCACCCCTGCTCACTTTTGGCTTCGTTAAAACAGCGGAAACCGTATCAAATTCGCGGTTTTACTTAATTATTCTTCCAGAAAATTACTTTAAATTCCAAATGAAATAACATGTAAAATCTCTGTGAATCAATGACGGCGTTACTGTTTCGACATATCATACATTATATCTTTGTAGGTTCGTGGGTTTTATCTTGGATAACGAGAAGTGGGCAGTGTCACGTGAGCTATTAAAGATATGTTACCTTTATTTTCTTATCACTTTAACACGCTTGTAAAAATATTTTATTCAAATTCTGTGTGCTGCCTTCTTTACCCACGAAACAAACGATAATGGATCCATAGGCTGGGATTGGACGTGAACTATCTTGACTTTACTGATCTTTGGCTACCAATAGCAACTGGATTGTCTAATGCCGCTTGACGTCCTAACATCCGAGCATTTCATTGGTTGTTACTGCACGTTTTGAGTTCACGCAGTGTGTATTTTGGACAGCAGGTGGGGCGTGGGAGGCAACCTCCGCTATCATTTTCCCAGCAAATTCCCAAATATGGAATTAAAGTAGCACGTCTTTTTTTTTTTCTTCCCACTTTTGAAGAATTTGACTTGATGTTTTGGGTGCATAAAAATAAACAGAGTCAAGGCGAAAAAAATAAAGAAAGGAGAAACATTTGAAAAAAACAAGTGTTGCAAGTTAAATAAACAATATACAAGAGGGCATAAGAAGAAAGTTGTACAAGTTAAATTTTTAAAAAGCAGGAGTAAGGAATCAATGCAATTATAAAAGTCATAAATATATTTATAATGTTATTTTAGTTATGCAGCTGTACAGATAATGCAGGCATGTGCAAATACTTTGCAGGGGAATGTGCAAAATCTCACAATGTGTAGTGTAAACAACTTAAAATGTGCAAAAGGCAGATAATAATCCTATTTATAAGCTGTGTATTAATATAATGCATTAATTCAGTGTTGATGGTGGAGTTTGGGGGTCTCTGGCCTTGATGAAGCCAATTTAAGACATGAATGTATGATTTTACAAATACATGAATGTCTTAGCCAAATTCAAGACAAAGATGTATGGTTTTATGTGTAAAATTATACATAGATGTATGATTTTATTAATATTATAATTATCTTTAAATATTTTGTCTCTGTCTATACTGTTTTTTTATTTATTTTTAAATACAAAATTAGGTCAATCAAAAAGTTTGGTGGCCTTACGTTGCCTTTCCTCCTTGACAGACCTCATTTAAAGATGGCTGTTATTATAACAACCAAACTAGTGTGCCCCCTTTGTTGGCCAAAGCAACCACTCGGAGGTTCTCAGTTTCCCATATTGAGAACACGTGTCATCTGAATGGAGTATTCATAGACGGACGCTATGAGACCATAGTAAACACATTATTGGGCGGCTGCATCTGCCTCCATCACAACAAGATCGCTGTTCTCACAGTGACTCTCCTCTCTGTGATCCCTCTCTGTCTCTCTCTCTCACACACATAGTTTTGATTCCATCACTTTTGAGGACATTACATTGACTTACATCAATTTGAGGTCTAAAGCTAATACTACCTATACATAATGGGGACTTAACCCAACCCCAGCCATAACCACTACTGGCCTACACTACAGAACTTCATAGATCTGCACATTTGTAGTGGAAATAACGACAAAGAGTTGCATCTAAGCTATGTCAAGGGTATTTTAAGGGAAGGGATTATTTTCATGGGAAAAAAGAAAGAAAAACATTTTTCAGGGTTCAATCAATGATCAGAGAGGGGCCTAAACCTAAACTCTAACATTAAATTTTAAAGTCTGTACCATAAAAGGGGTAGTGGTGGCGCAACAGGTTAAGTCCCTGGCTTCTGATCAGAAGGCAGGAGGATCGAACCGTGACTGCGGCCACTGTTGGGCTCCTGAGCAAGGCCCTTAACCCCTGACTGCTCCCCAGGTGCTGCACAGCAGCAGCCCACTGCTCCTAGTACATGTATAGAAGGTGTAGTAGGTCAAATGCATAAAATGAATTTCCCTAAGGGGATCAATAAAAGTAAATTATTATTATTCACTATCGGAACTTGCTTTTTTGTCTCCAAACAGGAGGCAGGTCCCCACAATGTGACTGTGTTTACACATTTATGTCTCCACATCCATGAGTAATACAAATTCCACATGTACAAGCAACGTATATCATTGAATCTTTAATGTGTCATTTAGACTCTTGTTTAATTACATATAGTGATGATATGTTATTATCTTTGTGCAAATTAACCATGCAGTTGGCATTACAATGTCATCATATCACTAAGTAACATATTTGCTCATAAATATGTTAAATGGATGCAAGTACAACTACACCCTAAAAATGGATTGGTTAGAAAAACAACCAATTTAGTTGGTTAAACAGATATTGGTTACATTAACCAATATATTGGTCAGAAACTGACCAATTGGTTGGTTTTGCAAAAACCAATCTTATTGGTTAGCCAAACAACCAATGAAAATGGTAACCAAAAGTACACTTCACGAGCCCAACTGTTTGGCTGTCGTGTGTAGTAAATATAGTGGTTCCCAAAGTGGGGTCCGGGGCCCCCTTGGGGGACTTCTGGGGCCCCTGTGTGTGTGTGTGTGTTTTGTGTCTTTTTGTGGTCGTGTGTCTTTTTGTGGTCGTGTGTCTTTT
>OMNN01040496.1:9245-40705 GCA_900302755.1 Chromis chromis | reverse complement strand
GTGTTCCTCAATGCAAGCTTGATTTTGAATGCCACTGCCAACACAGAAAAATTGCACAATTTATTACAATCCCCTTTATAAGGCGCGCATGCGTGGGTGCACGCGCAAAGAAATAAAGAAAAAAGAGGAGGGGGTACACACACAGAGAGAGAGAGAGAGAAAGAAAGAGGGTGGAAATTCGTGCGTAAAAGTGACAGAAAAACAATCCAAATTCTGGTGTCTCTCTGCTCTCTGTGTTTGATTGCGCGCACATGCACGCCCAAACACACACATACACACACGCACACTCACTAGAGAGGGTATTACAGTTCGCTCCTGTGTTTTTGTTCCTCTCTGAAAGACGTGTTTTATTATTCCCCACTCCTCAAAGCGACAATAATGGACAGATCGCAGCGCGTCCACGCTACTGTAACCGTATCGGGTGTATCAAATCATACACAAAGCCTCCTCCGAGCCGCTTCTTTAGGGCCCCTCCGCAGATTTGCGCCTCTGTGCGGCTGATGATCTGCGCTAATCAAAGTGGAAAATTCGCCCTCTGACGCACAATAGTCCCTCAAATGAGCGGCATCCAGGCGCGTCTGTAATGTTCACAATAACAGTAGACGAGATGAAATGACAGAGAGATTTACATGGAGACTCAGACATGTGGCTGTTCTGGGTGTTCATGGAAATCTGCACAGTGAGCTGTCTTTCAGCACCACGCTGTTAGTCCTCAGCCGAGAATCTGAAAAATATTAAGTTTTGTTTGTTTTGCTGAACAAGGTAAATGATTTCCCTTCCACTGAATCCTTTATTTTAAAGTCATATCACCAAAAGAGAAGGATGTTCAGAATTTATTTTCATTTGATTCTCATTTTCTCTTTTCAAGACAACACTCAACGCCAAATAATATAGTTTGCAGTTTAAACGTGCATCTTCTTGTTTTTATTCACCGATAAACTCACAAATCAAAGTTCACTATGACTTACACGAATTTCCAAACACAAAGTGAGTTTTAAAGTCATATATGAGGCGGATACTTTTTGTTTTATTCGCTAAATGAGTTGTTTAAAGTTGTCAAAGTTGCTCCACCAGCTGTGGATTGGACAAAAAGTAAGAAAACACCAAAGTGTTTTTCTGTCCCGTTGTGAACATTTCGTCTTTGGAAACTTTCCTCTGTGCTGTGCGACACACCTACCGACACCCGTGATAGATAGAAAGAAAACAAAAAACTCACCACTGACTGTTTGTTTAGTGCTTCAAGTGGCACGCGTCCGGCGCGCGTAACGCACCGGTACCGGGGCAGGAGCCCAAGGTGAATCCACGCGACCGGAGGGCGTGGCCAGTCTCTCATCCAAACCTATTGAAAAGCAGTGGCGTCTTTCTTCGAGGACTCAGTGCAGCTTTGAGGAGCGCGCAAGGCAGCAGCCCAGGACTGCCCCCACTGAAACAAGTGCGCGACAAGCGGCCACAACACGTGAACGGCACGAGCGGGACGCACCGCCTGGACACTTGGTGATTCTTTATCAGTTTGTGTGTTTTTGTACTGGGAATGGACCTCACAGCCAAAATGGAAATTAACATCAGCCAGCAGCAGCTGATGCCACCCGCTTGTTTCTTTTCCGCCGCGGCGGCGCAGAGCATCCAGCTCAGTCCCAGCGGCAGCAGCCAGAGCAGCGGGAAGTCTGTGTCCAAGCAGCCCAAGAGGCAGCGCTCCTCCTCCCCGGAGCTGCTGCGGTGCAAGCGGAGGCTGAATTTCGCGGGTTTCGGCTACAGTCTGCCGCCGCAGCAGCCGCACGCAGTGGCCCGGAGGAACGAGAGGGAGCGCAACCGGGTGAAGCTGGTCAACAACGGTTTCGCCACCCTGCGGGAGCACGTCCCCAACGGCGCCGCCAACAAGAAGATGAGCAAAGTGGAGACGCTGCGCTCTGCGGTGGAGTACATCCGCGCCCTGCAGCAGCTGCTGGACGAACACGATGCGGTGAGCGCAGCGTTTCAGTCCGGGGTCCTGTCGCCCACCATGTCGCAGGGATACTCCGCGGACATGAACTCCATGGCAGGTTCACCCGTGTCCTCCTACTCATCTGATGAGGGCTCCTACGACCCCCTCAGTCCGGAAGAGCAGGAGTTGCTGGACTTCACCAACTGGTTCTGAGCATCCATGTAAGGTAAGAAGACACTAAATTAAGTTAATATCAGACATGTATAAACATTCACGATAAACACATTGAATAGTGGTTTAACCCTTCTTTTCTTCTTCCTCTCACAGAAACATGGATCAACTCAATTTACTGTTGTCCTGCGCTTGGGATGGTCCCGGAGGAGGCTGAGTGTCCTCAAGAACAAGATGCACTGTACACGCGTTTTGGTCCTGCGTCCTCACCGCCCGGTCCTCCCAGACTGACAGACACGGCCTTAAGGTCCTGAAAACTTGTGGAAAATCAGGCCAGAGATCAGCGCCAAAGGATTAAAGGAAGACGGGTCTCCTGGCAGAGTGGGAATCCAAGCTTCTGTGCATTTGCCCATGATAAACAAAAAAAACCCTAAAGTGAATTCATGCTCTTCGGCAGCACATTAAAAAAACATTATTTAATACGTCGCTCTTCAACTATGCTTATCCAATCACACAACACCAACCCTTTGGTAAACCTCTCAGACGTTGAATTCAGAAAATGCTTCCAAGTCGCGGATTTATTCTATGAAATTCTATATCAAACGCTTTTTTGAAATATATTAAGATATTTTTGTATGTAAGAGATTTATAGATGTTTTGTACACATCCTTTTGTATATATTTTTGTCTATATATTGCGAAGTTGCTTCTATACCTCCTGCCTATGTAGACGTGTAGTCTATTATTCTCTGGCTCTTCTGTTCATGAGGTTTCCAGAAGGAGTTTGACACTCCGAGGTTTTATTCTAGCACCAATGTGTCTTATTTAATAGCAGAACCATGTTATTGCATTTTGTCATGTCACAATGATCAAAACTTATGCAGCTATTGTCCAAACACAGTGCAATAGCCACGCATTGTCTCTTTATACTGTCAGCTCTATATCCTGTTCACATAAACAGATGTTGGAAATAAGAAGTCTTATAACCATATTTTCTACACTCTAGTCCAAGAATAAAAGATGAGATGCTACTGAATTACTTTGCATGTCTTGTTTTGTGGGGTATGTTTGAGGGAGGGGTGGGTGGCTTTCAACATGTGGTCATTAAGTTGGTAAAGAAAACACGAAGTAAAAGGAATGATGATGCTAGGATATTCTAGATTCTAGGCTTGATTTAAAAAGAAACTCACTTTTACGCACAGTTACGCACATTTTACGCACGGTATATTTTGCTATTCCTTTTTAGAAACTCAGTGCACAGTGGCTCATTAAGGCTTTAGTCACAAGTCCATCACCCACAGCCACATTGTCCAACTCTGCTCAGTCTCTTTTGTAATACTGGACAGTATCTGCAACAAGAGACAGATTTTTCGCAAATGCAAAACGTGCGTAAAATGCAGGCATTCTCTTTATTTTCATCTGCTGACCAATTACACATGAACAAATTAAGCAATGTTTCTATCTCTTAAATAAAAGGACTTACAATGAAACAGAAGTTGCCAAAATAATAATCTAAATATATACAAAGTTGTTTTTCTGCTTAGTTACAAGGAATCGTTTTGGTCGTTGGCCCTGAGGCAGTTTTAATCGATGCATAAAGTGCACCTTGTAAATAAAATGCGCCCAGACTGCTTTATGGTGCCAACATTTTCTCATTGAAGCGACACTGTGAAAAATAATTAGAGGACAGGCTTTTACAATCAACAGATGGAGGGAAGTTCTAGGATTGGTCACACGTCGGAGGTCAGCAGTAGATTGTGAGGTAGAGCTTGTGTTTCTGCACAACCAAGTTTGACAGGTAGGGCGGAGGCTGCAGCCGGACGCGTGTCTGGTTTAATGAGTGAATGGGGTCTGGATGGTGGTCGAGTGGAGACACAGAGCTGAATTGGCTGATGGCGTGTGCCTCCTGACAGCAGCATGCCGCTGAACACACAACAAACCACCACCTGGGAAGGAAAAAAACCCTCTGAGTGTGTGTGTGGCTCAAGTTGAGACACTTTACTCTCGTTTCTTTTACTTGTTTTCAGCGCAGTGGTTGAAAAATGTAATAAATCGCGTTAAAATTACACATTTTACGATAATATATTCGGTTCACTCAGAGAAACAAACAGGAAAACTCAGTGTTGTGTTTAGGGTTCATTGTACAAGATGCACCCCATCAGTTGTTCTCAAAGGAGGGTTCGTGGACCACCAGGGGGCCTAAGAGGGGGGCGGAGGGTCCATTGAAAAGTGAACCGTGCTAAAACTCCACTGTAACTCACAGGAAAGTAGTTTAAAGAGCTAGTGGCAGAGAAAAACACTTGGCAGTATGTAATAATTAAACTGAAACATAAGCCTACATCGTTGTTATCCAATCAGTCACATAATATAAAAATGAATGGATCATTATGAGAAGAAAAATGTCCTCTGAAGTTTAAGACACTAACTTGATGAGAAAAGTTTGCCCGATTTATTCGTACTATTCGTTTATAAAAGTTTCTTAATCCTAACATCTGTTGTTGTTCAAACTGTTGTGAAAGTTTGAAAGTGAATAATTAAATGAAATTGTTAAACCAAAGGCTTTCCCACCTCCAAATGTGTAAAATCAGAACCAGCCACAGCTTCCAAAATAATTGACAAACCTTTTCATACACAAATAATGTTTGCAAATGTAATTTATATGTATTATCTGACATGAATACAGTTTTGTGTTTATTAATAATATCTCTAAACAGAGAAGAAAATAGGTGCTCGAATGTATTTTCAATTACACACAAAACAGATTTAAGTCCCACTCTTTCTTAAAATGTGTGAATATACCTCAAATTTGCATTTTTTTTGCGTCACTTCAGCATAAACAAATAAACAATGGATTAAACAAAGACAATACACAACAGAGGTCTCATTAGGAATGAGACATGGCTATTTTAAAAGTAACCAAATTAAACAAATAGTGTCTGATAAAAGGCAACGTACGAGGAACAATATATAATACCAACACATACCTGTTTAGCAAATGTGGAATTTAACATGTAAACAGATGTAAATAGTGGATTTAAAAGATCACACTGTTTATTGATAGTGTTTTTTTCTGGCTTATAATGGACCTTTGGATAGTGCGACTACACGCGATAGTAAGATCAATCCGTGTAGACTGCAGGTACTGAGTCTATCTTAGAATCTTAGAAATCTGTGCATTTTTCCGATATTTCTGACCATATGATACACAACATATGCTTGAGTACATGAAACTCAAATTAAGACAACTGGTTCTAAATACATATTATTGTATTAATTGTCCATTCTAATCATTTTGGCACTGGTGATTTTCCTTTAGCACTGGAACATTTCTTTCTATCTCCAAAAAGCTACTCATGGTTCAGTTTTCCTCTGTACCAGGCAACCCTGGTGCTCTATGTAGTTGTGAATTATTTGTTAAAACAGAAACACAGTTTGTCCGTTTGTTCTCAACACCTAAAACAAAACTATCTAGAGAATGTTCAAGACTTTGGTGACTTCATAAAGATGCTACTGTCAAGCAGATTGTACTTTGCACAAACTACCTGTTTAGGTTCCTAAAGCTCCCTGTAAATGAAGGGAAACAGTAGGGGAGGATACTGAAGACAGGCAGCATCAAAGAAAGTTCATAGTTTTCACAGTAAAACATAATATATTTATCTAAGGAGCCATTTTATCACCACTTTGACAGAGTTCTCTGATCTATCTGGACTCTACATGATGACATATGCTGCTTACAGGACGTCCCTGATCTAACAGTCCTGTTTGCAGCCTGTCAGGGCCCATTATGTCTCCCCCTATGGCGGTCTGTCAAGCGTGCACAAACGGCAGGAGTGCACGGCCATATCTAATTGGCAAAGCTGAGGCAAAACAATGGCTTAAACCACATTATTTGAGTATATTACTGAATATCATTCATCAGTGTTGATTAAGTTGGATAGAGCTGGACAACAGCCCACATCTCTGCCGCTGTACGTTTGCTCACATGTTGCTTTTTATGAGACTACAATAAGCACTTGTTGCATCCGCAAACTTACATGAACCCTACATGAAACCCCAGTTTGGGAAGCAGCATGTCAGAGTTTTGAAATAATGCAGCTAATGTAATAGTTTTTGAGTGCATTTGCAGCTACAGCACATTTCAGGACCACAGACAGCACTTTACAGCTCCATGAAATGCTCCACATACTAACAGAAAAAATAGCGAACATTTAATATTACCTTTTATAATAGGGTTTTCTTTACACAGCTGGTGGAGAACAGTGACTGAAAACTCTATAATAATGTCATAATCATGAAGGCTCAGGGCGACAATTGTTTCATCTGTGCTGGCTGCCTGCTGATGCTTTTATCATTTTTAATTTCTCCAGAAGTTCTTAATGTCTTTCAATGTTGGTGTGTTTCTACTGGGGCATTTTGTTTTTTGGAAAATCTCACCTCCAGAGTTTAAAAACACTAGTGTTTGAACAACTGTGTGCATGTATTGAATGCTTCACATCATTTTCCACAGCCGGATCGTGCATATAGGCTAACATAACAGCACCACTGGAGAACTGGAGTTACTTCCTGTAACTAATATTTGTGGTTGTGGTGCACCTGGAGTCAACATTAAGGTCGAATCTGTTTGACCCAGAAAGGCTGAAAGCATCATTTCAGTAAACATTTGCACCACCTATCACCTGCCCCAAGTTCCTGCAATGGAAAGTCGCCTGTAGTCACACCAGTATTGTAATTACAAGACTGTTAACACCAGGAAGTGCTACAGTACAACAAGGACATGGACATTTGAGGATACCACGGATGCATAGTTGTTCGTATTACACAACTTTTTAGTCATGTTGGAGCATCGATTCTATACTTGTTTATTTACAGTGTAGTATAGTGCAGTGGCTGCATGGACAGTCTGTGTGGTCACATAAAATTGGAGGGTGGACACCTGCACAGAGCCCTGCGTACATTCTTTAATGAGGACATTTACATCTTTCTGACCCTAGCAGACCCTTGTCTACCCACGGGAAGTATAACACTAGTCTTAGTCTGCACGTTGTTGTGAAATATTTGCTTCTAGAAGCTTAGTTTTGACTAGCAGAGTTATGACGGATTTATGGTTCCATGTTAGTGTTTGTTTGCATAGCTCTCCCACTACACAGAGTGTAGGATTATGGGGATTCAACCAAGTAAACTGCAGCAAAACTTGTGTATTTAAGACTCAGAACATCAAGCAGTTTCTCCTGCTTTTTTTTACAAAAAAAAAGAAAAGAAAAAAAAAATGGAATCAGCATGTACCATATTTTTCCAAGTGCCAACAGGTGTTACCATTACTGTAAATGAAAATTGTTACACTACATACTACAGATCTCTTGCTACTTATTTTATTCTTGTCACCTATCTGCTCTGCAAAGCCTGCAGTTCAGCTGAAAAGTCCCTGAATTTTTGTCATGTCATAGATGGTCACAGCTGAGTCACTAATGGCTTTACAGTTGTGCTGAAGGACCCAGATCTATTTATTATTACTTTAGAATCTGCTTTGAGTAAGTGGCTTACTTTAGGCAACTTTTTAAATGAGACAGGTAAAAGAAAGTGATTTTGATGAAATACCCCAATGTTAAACAGGTTTGGTTATTTTTTCTGGTGGAGAGTACTTCAGGAACTGTAGGAAATCTAAAAATCTGACTTTTTAAATGGTAAATGGTGTAACTTGGCAGATTTTTAAAAGATAACATGCCTTTAAAAACCCACTGGCTGGGTTTAAGGTTCAGAGGGTTAAAGATCATGATGAATACATCGGTGCCTAATCACTTGCTTCAGTAACACCTTTTCTGTTGTCATGTGTCACCTTTTTATATCAGATACATTTCTGCTAATTGTGGAGGCGTCACTGCTGATACCTGATCCACACGGTGCAGTGACTGAGGTCAAAGGTTGCTGGAGTCATTGAGAGGGTTGGAAATGACCGCCTTGTGAATGAGCATGAAGAGGGGCAGGTAGGCCAGAAAGTCCAGCAGGTCCAGAGGGGGAACGTGTTGCAGCTCCAGTCTGATGGCCGCCTCCTGCTCTAGGTGAATCCCTCCGGCCTTCAGCTCCAGCAGCAGCTGCTCGGCGCTGATGAAGCCTTGCTGAGCTCCGGCATCTCCTCGCTGCTCCTCCAGGAGGAACAGGAACAGTTGCTGCAGGATTATAATAATATCACACATAATTAAGACTTAGAACAAGGAAAACTGGCTCTGGACTTGTTCTCAGCACCGTTGTGAGTGTGTGAGTGTGTGACTGTGTGTTATTACGTGCTTGCTCTTTAAGGTAGCCTCAGATTACCGCAGCCTGTTTCTAGTTCTGTTTGAGCGCACCTGTTTGCACAGTTAATGCAGTCTAGGTAATAATTGTTGGGGGAGGAGGGGGGGAAATAATCCCTCTGGCAATTAGCCCATTCCCCCCACCAGCCTCTCCAGTTAACAACCCTATCCCTAACAGCTCTGTAATTACAAAGCCTCCCCTACCTGGCCAGGGGCTCAGTTTCCACACCCATGGCCGCAGGCTTTCATGTTCCTCCTGCCTTTCAGTCGCTCGGTACTTCCTCGTATGAATGAGGGGCCGGGCTTGCTTGTGAGCGGCCAGCTGGTAGGCTAGTCCCGGTCCCTCTGAGATGAGCCGTGTGTCTCGGGCTGATTACAGGGCTGGGCGGAGTGGACGGCATGTTCACTGCTGGGCACTTTAATGAGATTAGGGCCGTGCTAATCTATGAAAAGGGAAAAGCACCCCTCTCTTTCTCTCTCTGGCTTGCTTCCCTCATTTCTATGCATGAGGGCTGAGTGCCTCTCATAAAAAAAGAGAAGCTTGCTGTATAAAGCATGCTTTGGAATTGCTCTTCAAAGTGTTTGCCAGTATTTATTTCATTATAATTATACCTGCGGGGCCACAAACGAGAGGCGGAGATGCTGTTTGTGGCATGAATGTGGCTAATGTGAGAGTTAATCTGATGTCGCATTGAGGTAATCAAGTGCACCTTGTGAAAACAAATTCAAGAGTATAAACATGTGGTGGGGAGGTTCTCACTAGATTACCTTTGCTTTGAAGAGCCGCACTTCCAGGGAGCGGAAGTCCATGTTGGTGATTAGGGATCGCATAAACTCACTGTGAGAAAAAAGCAAAAATGATACAATCAACAAGTGAAATGTGAAAAGTGATTTAATTTTGACTTTTATGAAGTTGAGGAATGTAAGTGGGAAATGAAACAAAGAATTTGTGGCAGAGGTCAAGATATCTTCACTCTTTAACAGTATGGATCATTCTGGATCCCACACTGCAACACCCAACTCCACTCTTTTAGTTTCTAGGGAAGGTTTTCCTTTAAGTAAAAAGCAAAATACCACCTAAGGATTATCAGACTTTAGGGAGCCCCCTCTACAGCCACAGCACCCTACACAAGTACTGACCATGACTAATACTAAGTCATAGCGTGTAAAATCAGCAGAAGATGGTTTACATTTGGACAAACAGGGTTGTTGTCAATCTAAAAAAAAAAATCTGGTATTCCCAAAAATAAGGACTGTTGGTTAAAACTTTGCTTGTGGTGGCGGGTGATTTTTGGCGGGTCGGTCCCGTGCGATGTTGTGTTTGCGGAGATGTGATGGTAAAGTGTTCTGAGCCCATTGTGGTTGCTCACCGTGGCCTAGCTGCCAAACAATGCGTGGGCACACGGGGACATCCCGCCACACTAACGGATAAAAAAAACTGCTCTGGTTTTGGGACGGCGGGTGTGGGGGTGGCTGCATCAGGGTAAGCAGGGTGAGCGGGGTTCGTGCGGAGGTTTGGGGAGGGGAACAGGCGACCGGGGCACACTCTGGTGCAATGTGACCGCTTGCAGACCAACAAAATCTAGGTCCGCTCGGATAATTAGAGGGGAGACACGGACGACTGTGTTGGGACAGGCCTCTGCCGTCCAGCGTGTGGCACAGCGACGGTCGTCCCTTCTCTAACGAGCGCCCGGTGTTAATGAGCCCCTCCTCGCCGAGCGCTCAATGGCCTGTTAGAGCAAAGAATGGCCGAGCACTAGGCCATCGAGTGCAATGCACGCCTGAGTGCTCCCAGTGCTGTGATTGGCCCTTGTCCTCCAACCACGGTGCAGGCAGGGGCTTGATGGGGATGAAGCGAGACAGGGCAGCTAATGATCATTAATTGCACTTGGTTTGCAGTAAAAGAGTCCAAATGCTGGTGCGCAAGGACACTGGCGTGATAATGGCTAGCGTAAACGAGAGGCTAGGGGGACCGGTGATGGACTGCAGGGAGGATAATAGCAGCCTAACCCATTTTCTTTTGTCTGCCCTCTTCTGGCACCCTGCTGTGGTCAACAGCAGCCCTCTCGCTTACGTAATGCCCAAAATTTTGGCGGTCTTCTCATTGGAGAGACAGTATACAGAGAGGCGGGGAGGAAGGGACGCAAAACATATCCTGACCTAGTTTGATTTGACAGAACTGAGAGTTGTTTTGGGATATTTTGAGCGGGCTAAAGTGACGCTGGGTGGTAGCAAGCTCTCTGGAGGAGGAGGGACTCACACCACCAGACAGCTCATGTGGCGGCAAGTGGTCTAGGTATTGCTGTCTCATGTTTTCTCGCTTGTTAGCTCGCTGATTCATTTAGTCTGGTGAATTTCCAGGAGACTTACGGTAACTCTCACTGCACGCATGCATGCTCACTACCTCCACACAAGCAAAGAGGGATGAGAGAGACAACAACAATCCCTGTTACGGCTCCACTGATGCTGTTTTGGGAATCCTGTATGGCAATGTGCTTCTTGTCCGACCACGTGACGCGCCCTGAGGGAATGTGGCGCCGTGTGAGGTGGACTTGTCAAGGAGCACAATGCTACACAGGGACAGATGGGCTGAGTCAAGGGCCAAAACAGCAGAGCAGAGAGGGTGAGAGGGAGGCGACAAGAGAGCCGGAGAGATGAGAGACATGAGAGGGACGGGCAGTTAAAGTTGAAAAGAAAAGAGGAGAGTGAAGGGGGGGAGGGGTGCAATTAGGGTGAGGTAAAACTGCAAGAAATATATTGTAAAATGTGGGGTACACCTCCTCAGATTTCTAAGCCTTACATGATCAGAAGGGCTGATTGTGTAACCAGTGTTGCAGCTCATTTCTAAGCTAGGATTAGAGACAACAGGATTAACTGAAACAGGTAAGAGGATCAATTTAGTTCAGTTGGGATGAGATGACAGAAGGATGCTATTGTTTTCTCCTTGTTTGGGAGGAGGAATTATGAACACTGATCTCTCTTCTTATTATTTAAATTGCAAAGGGGAGTTTTGTGAAAAGAGGTTTAATATGGACATTCATTATCATTACTATAATTGCCTCTATACAGAGCAGACACCCTGGTCGCTCTGTGCCAGCGAGGCAGTCAGTCTACAGGCCTCCTCTAATACACAGCACAAAGGGCTGGCCGTAAATCAGAGGACCCATGACCCTGGCCCTGTCCTCGCTGAGAGGGAGCTCTCACTCTGGGGTGAGGGCTTTGGGAGCAGGCCTTGACCCTCAGGGACCTCCAGAGTGGGCTTGGCTCCACACACTCCTGTCTGTAGGAAGCTATAGACCCCAGGGCAGGAAAAAAAAAGCACTGTGTGTGGGAATCTGCGGCATATGAGGCATAATGTAGAGACACAAGGACGCTGGGGCTAAGCACCATCTGAACACGGTTCAATCTTCGGGTATTTTCATTATTAATTAATTTTCTTACTTCTTTTGTCTTCCGAATGTCCTGAAAAAGAAACAGTCCAAAACTCAACCTTACTCAGGTTACTATCATGTGGGACAAACTTCCTCACATTTCAGCAAATTTTGGTTAAAAAAAACATACAAAAATGATAATTTGATTATCAAAAAAGCTGATATATTTTTTGTGTATCATCAGCTGACTAACTGAGGAATTGCAGGCGACCACTAGTTGGACATCCCAAAGAATTCAGATATTTCAGTTGTGCTGTATCTCTCCTATAAGAAATATGAATTGTATGCATCTTTAATGAGGGTTGCAGCAAGTAATAATCTTTATTACTGCCTAATTTACTCTATATAATGTTGATAAACAATAAACTGCCAGAAGAAGTTCCCAGAGTACGAGACATCAGCACTCCTCACAGTCAGTTTTGTATATATTTCAGTCCTGAAAGTAAAATTTTGTTAAATCAACTTCCGTTTTCCTGGATTCTTGTGCAGTAACCTGCTTTCTTCTTTCTCTCAGATCCAACAACTACTACAGCTATGTTCATTTCTATTGGGGACAGGGTGAAATATTCTTACTGCACTGTAAAGTTTGGTTTTAGGGCTAAACAATCATGACTAATATGGAGCTGCAACATATCATTTTCATTATTAAATTAATTAATTATTTACTTGACTAATAGTACAAAATCAAAAGATGTTCAATTTAAAATAAGATAAATCGCCAAACCTTCCCATCTGAGAAGATTTAACCAAAGACAGTTTGGATTTTTAGCGCAATAAATGACATACATAATGAATTTTCTGCCGTTACACTAACTGATAACTGAATATTTTTGTTGTAATGTATAAAGAAGGCAGTAACTACAGAGACAGTGAAGGGGACAAATAAGGCTCTAATCCACACTGTAATGTAAATACTAAAACCTTAGTTTTAAGCCTTTTAACTTTAACTGTCAAGACAGTAGTTAGTGATTTGCTCAGTTAGACTAGTTAGATTTAAGCAGGGTGAACTATTTTATCTGGTGTTTTTCTCCATTATGATTTAGGTAATAGTTGATTAATGTAACATAACAAATTAACTTCACAAGGTGCTAGAACATCAAAATGAGGTTTTCAACTGGAACAAGTGGCTAAGTTAGCATTAGCAATCACTGCAGTTTGGTTTTTACATCTCTTTTCTAGTTCTTGTGAAAATTTTATGCTGTTTCTCCTAAAATTCCGAAGATTTTCCATGATAAAACACACTTTTATAGTAGGATAAGATGTCGATAAGTCAAAGTCTGGTCATTTTGCCTGAAAATGCAGTCACTGTGTTTTGCCTTTGTAGGGTGGAATCTGTCGTTATCAAGTCCAAACTCAAATCTTTGACCCCTGAAGTCGTAAAAATGTTCCTAAAGAGACACAAGGGGAAGAGGATCAAAGCGAGCCCCACACACGACGACAAAATCACTGGAACAAACTTGCGTACACACTCTTATTCTTATTTATGGGAGGTCAGTGACTCCTCTTCCGGCTCCATTGAGGAGTGTGTCTGCCGTTGGTCACTTACTCCATGGAGGCTATTTTCTGTGCCAGGCTGGCAATCACAGCAAACAGCCGCAGGTCCACCAGTCCATCTGTCACTCTGAAGTCCACCATCTCCAAGATCTGAAAAAGACGTTGGCGTTACAGCGGTGCACGTGTGAATGCGTGTGTGTTTGTGTGCAGATGCAGTCAAGACCTACTCTGTAGACGTAGATCTCTTCTTCATCAGACAGCAGCTCAGGAGGGATGATGGTTTTAAGAGCGAGAAGAACCTGAAGGCAGGAGATGTAGCCATCACCATCACCGTCCTCCTGCAAATAAACACCATCATCATCACCATTGGAGTTACTTCATTTGAAGAATTTTTAAGGGTTAAAGAGGCAAACATGTGAAATACTAAACATTTTAAGACAGATTGTGACATATCGTGGGAATTCTTCCAGGTTGAGAATTAGCAGATAAATTGAGCAGCAGAAAATTAATGCTTTTGATAATTTATTGATTGCACAGCTTTTTTCAGGCAACAATATCAAAATTCTCTGTTTGCAGCTTCTCTAATGTTAATATTTCCTTGCCTTCTGTGACTGCAAACTGAATAACAATCGGTTCTATGTGATTTTAATACATCAATTTGAATTCTGGGAACAATTTTTTACTGTTTTCTGATGATTTGTAGACCAACTGATTGTCATCATTGTCGCTGTCAGAGGAAAATCACCTTATTTCTGATGGAGTGCAACATATTACAGTGTGTGAAACAGAATATCCTGAAGGAGAAAGGGAATATAAAGGGTTTAAATCCCTTTTCACTTACTGCTTCAAAAGCCCTTTTGTACTCAGCCAGCTTCTCCTGACTGAAAATGCAATACTTTGCCAAAAAGTCGACTGGAAAGAGAAGAGAAGAAAACAAAGGGAAAAAGTTCAGCGCCCGGAGAAGCCATGCTAACTGTACTTTGTGACTACGGATGAACTAAATTTCGGCCTAACACATGGTGAATTTGACGTCTTTCTGTGTGCCAGATCATATTTAAAAGTGATTTCCAGCTCGAGTAACAACATTAGGCTCCTTAGTGTGGGCATGTGTGTGTGCAGAGTGGATTAGAGCAATATTTCTCTCCTCTGGTTGCTCTGGGGGTCACACAGAGGGGACAATGCAGGGCGAGTGGTTCACAGGGCGTCCAGTTGGCCAGGATCTGGGGGTGGGGGGCAGAGTGGCACTTGGCTGCTGGGTCTTTTTATAAAGAGAGAAAATGGAATGAATGGATGCCGGAGAAGCTGCAGCAGTCAAGGCCTGGAAATAAACTACTTTATTCTGCTTTAATAGGAGAAAGGAATTTACTGTGAGCAAATACCTTAGTGCAAATTATTTGCATTTGAGTTTATTAAAGTCATTTTATGAGGTAGAAAAACTAAACATTAGTTGGATTTGATGCTTTTCTTGGGTTCATGTGATAGAAAACTAAATATGTTTCTGTTTATCTGACAAAACATGACATGTGAAGACTCTTAGATGGACATTTCTACTGTTTTCTGATATTTTACAGACCAAATGACTGATTCATAGGTTATAAATATAATTATAAGATCCAGTGGTTGAAGAATGGGTCAATTCACGCTGTGGATCCAAACCAAGTTTTAAATTGTAGTGCAGATCTCCAAGTTTCCAAAGGCTGAATGATGCTGAATATAATTTAAATTGATGCACAAGACAACCAGAATATTTCCATTTGATGACAAGTTAATAATACAAAGTCTTGGTTCTGACTCCAAAAAAGGACAGTTTGTGGGTTCCTGAAGACTAAAAATAAAAATCACATCAAAAGAGCAAAATATGGCACTTCATAAAAAGCTTGTGTTTGAGTCAGACAGTGAAGATGACTAGCAACTGGAAAGCTGGTTAAGGGGAAACAAAAGGAGACAAGTGCATGTTAAATGGTTACATTTGAGACAAGGAACAAAAATTGAGACACAACATATAAATATCTGCACAAACTGAAACTCTGTAGTGCTTTTAGTGACGTTTTTATGACCCTTTTATGTTAAAACTCCTGTCAGAAAAGACTTTTAACTGAGATATAAACAGCTTATTTTCTTGACTCAGTGCAAAAGTCTCAAATATAAAAGCAATGATTACACAAGGGACACAAACTGAGACAAACCACACCCATGAATATTTCAGTAGGCAAATTTGGGAGGGAGAACGACTTTGGAGAAAAAAAGGGGGTAGAAAATGGGGCTTTTAAGCTGCTGCCACTTCAATTTAGGAGATGAGAATGAGTCTACTGAATAATGGATCTATTCATTGGTTTGGAGAAGAAAGAGGAGCAACAGAGTTGATATCAGTCTGGTCTTAAACCTCTGGACCTCTGGGGTTTCTCTGCAATAGCAGGGGGGCCTGTTTGAATCTGCCATTTATCAGCTTAGGCCTAATCAAAACCAGGCCTCGTCCTTTCACATGCAAAATGTTACATTCGTATGTAGTCAACTTGACTTGTTAAAGCTTGATTGATCAAAAAACCTGCGGGCTGCCTTCTTCGCATCTGTTTGCAAATATCTGCGATGAGAAGAAGCTGCAGGATCTGGAGACACATGCAGCCTCAGCTCGGCCCGCATGAGACCAGGCGGGGATTTAAAGTCCTCATTGAACCGGCGGCTGGATCAGGGCTCTGGTCAATCTGCTGAAGGGAAGCAGCACCTTGTGTGACTCAGTGAATGGATCCTCCTCCTTTTCAGAGCCAGGCAGACTGAGGCTGAGTTCACCCACCATCTGGAGGAGTCAGCAGCTGAACTGTGCTGACTTCTGGGAGTCCACAGCATAAATATGAAAATATCCTTTATAATAAAGCCGGTTGCACACTCTGTGCTCCCAGATAAGAACAATGTAGGAGTGTGTAGTAAGGTTTTAAACTGGCCATCATCTCATAAGTCCATCTTTTTAAAATGTATTTACTCAAGAAAGAATATTTTCTTTTATTTTGTATTTAATAAAATATCTTTTAAGGTTGTAGTTGTTAGATAAATACATACCAGCATATTACATAATGGGCAAGCGATAAGCAGATAACATAATGCATGGTTAAAGTTTGAGAAAAAAAAGTGTACAGTTTTAATATCATAGTGTTTTGTAGCAGTGTTCTTACATAATAAGCAGAAACTTTAAAATGCTGCTTGTGCTATGCTACTTCATTACTAACACTTTGAAAGATGTGTCACTGTAGGCATTTAAATATATTTCTATCATCATATTTTTATTTTTACCAGAATGCAAAACTCCTTACTTGTATTGGAGTGTTTTTGTCACACTTAAAGAGCAACTTGGAGGTTGAATTGGTGACTCAAATTCACCTAAAATTGCTTTATTTTATATCACATAAGGGAGGTGTCTGTACAGTAGAAGGTGGTAGTGATTCTGCAAGGCTGTGATTTAGTAAGTTGGTTGTTTTTTGCCAAATACATTGCAACATTCTCTTTCTGGTGCTGGCCACAGCAATGGTTTACAAACTTATACATTAGTCAGCTCTCTTATGTTGCACCATAAAACATATTGTCAGTTTATGTTAGACAAAGCAAGATATGACTAATACCAGCTGATCCTCACACATTAGTTTCTTTTATGGGCAAGTATCAATAGTCCTGTATTGAATGACCATTACTGGTTTTGTTTTACCCTGATATGCGACATCAAACTTTAAGGTGACAGATGTAACACAACATTAGATAATGTTACCAAATGTCAGTCACTCACCAAGATACCTGACCTGCTCTTCACTGGTTCTCTCTTTATACTAAAAATTAATTTTATTGTTGTCATTATTTCTTCTTATCCTCGTCTGTTCCTGGTCTCTTTGACACTAGACAGGCTCATATTTATAAATCTGTCTTATGCGTATGAATACACTTTGTCGACTTCTTCAGTGTACGACTCTTAGGATTCATATTTCTTACTGTTTAACTGGACCTGGTTTGGCTGCTTTGCCTTTTGTGATTATCATTATCATCATTAACATTAAACATTAAATCTAGTTTCAACATCATTTTCCAACACACTAGTTCACTGGGGTAAGTGAATGGCTTGAATGTGTTGCTTCCTGCCACCTTTACTTTGCTACAGTCTTAAATAGTGCAAAGCTGAATGATGCTTTCAACCATAACTAAATGGGGCTGTCAGGGGGTAAAAGATATAATCAACTTGTGGATTTTTATTGCCTAAAGTATCATCCAGTCTTTATACATGTATTTCTACTGCATGTATTTATCTGACAGAGCTTTGCTGCACACAAGTCTTAGCTCCATTTGTGTTTGTGTTTAAATCTATTATGTCCATGGATTGCATCCCGGCCTGCCACAGCGAGCACAGCAGACTCAATGTACATGCAGCAGAGAAGAAGAGCAAAGCTTAGCTGCTCAGTTTGTGGAAATATCGGATTTATTTGTTTCTTTCACTCTAACAAACGCCATATTATTTTGGGCAGATAGTAAAACTGTCTTAAACAATTACAATGCTGCTGCAGATACAACCCACTGCTGGATAACACTAAAGTTTGTGTGGGAAATGCTACAGATGTGGAGCTACAACTGTTCCATGGTTGAGAAACCCAGTTAGTCTGATCAAATCAAACAATCAGGGCCTTTTTTACATGTCATGTTTTGCAGCTTGCTCAGCTGTGTTCACAACCAGTATTGGTTCTGTCTGATGCCAAGGATTTATCAGTTTGACTCTAAATTTCTACTTTTTTTTGGTTTTACTAGCAAAACAGCCAGTTACGTAGAGATTTAAGAGGGAAACTCTGACCTATCTGACCTTCAACTGGGTGAAAATTAGTTTTGCAGAGTCTTTTTTACTTTTTGCTATGATCTGTGTCTAAAATGCCGAGTAAAGCCTGATCCGTGAGTGAAACCAAGTTGAGGTGGGTCAACCCTCAACCTCAGCCCTGACCATAGCCTTGTGTGCTCTTCCTGCTGCTGTGTACAACAGTCAGTGCAGTGGTGCTGGAGGAGGTCAGGGGTCCCGGCTGAGGGGAGCACTCCGTCAGGGAATCACATGGACAAAAGGTGCAGTGGAGTGAGAGATTGAGGGAGGAAGCGAGGGCGGGTGGAGGAGCGGGACAAAGCCGAGGCAGTAAAGCCTCCTGCCTGATAGCCTTATCTGATTCCACTCCAGCGCTTGATGGCTTTTTTTTCACCCTGCCTTTAAAGCGCACAGGTTGTGCCTTTGGTGTGAAGCCTAGCAGAAAATGTTAATCAAGAGAGGGACTGTGTGGAGAAAGGCGAGAGAAAGGGGAGAGTCACTCTGTTGAGGCCATAATCTGTAATGAGACCGAGGCGATTCAGTTGCAATTGAGAGAGGAAGAATGGGGCCATGATGATGATGAGCAGGGAGGTTCACTCTTTCACTGGCGTTTGTTTTTCTGTTTTGTTCCTTTTCTCTTGTGGAGTCACTGCTCTTGCACCGGTCCACAGGCTGCAAACAGCCGCGGGTCACAACTCATTTAACACACACTTGGACGTCATTTTCAATGTCTGCAGCTGACAGATGAAAAACACTGCTGACTGCTTGTCTGACCACTATCGGTACTCATCTGTGTATGATTTATATTTCCTTCTCTGGTAGGGGGAGGCGGGAGATCAAATCCACACGCTTTTTTGGCACCAACTGAAATGTGTCCGTAGCAGCGAGTATAGAAAGCTGTCAGGTGCTGAACCAGATGTTTAGACTTGTTTCTGATCTTCAGTGATAATTTTACAAATGTTTTGAAACAGTGTTTATGACTGGAAATGTTTGCCATCCTTTGCACACAATACACACAAAGATTTAATAAACACTGAGTATTGAAACATAGTTGTTGATTTAAGTCCAAATTTCGTGTAGATCTTGTTGTGGCAAATGTCTTATGCAGAAGTACTTGTGTTTAGAAGGTCTGACTTCTTTTAAAACAAAAAAGTAGCATGTTAATTTTCCTCATGCCAATTTTTTTTTTTTTTAGCAAACTATTGTCTCAGTTTAAGTACCAAATATGAGTTTAACCTTGAAAGTCATTGAAATTCTAAAGCTGAAGCAGAACAGGTGTTGTAAAAGAGTAGTTTTATATTCAGGCTAATATTGTAGTTCATAATATTTCTAAGTGACAGATGTTTTTTGGTGCTGCTTAGACCCATTTGCGGTCCCTACATTGCTTTATGAGTCCGTATGTTAGAGTGTATTGTGATTCAAATGTAGGGGTATGAAGTGTAAATATGAAGGTTCTTGTTTCTATAATACAAGACGAACAGAGAACTGAGTGTTTGGGAACTGCCAGTGAGTCAGCAGGTACTGAATTAACATAAATGAAAAGTAATTCCCAATAGGAATCGTTGCTACTATTAGCTAGACAGGTTTATAAAGACCTTTTCAGACATGGGATATGTAACATTACTGGTTTCATCAATCTGTTAAAGTGAGGGACTGATCCTGTCTCTGTTTAAGGACAGTTTCTAATTATAAGGAATTAATTAATGTAATGCTGTTGTGTGTAAATGCACGCAGCTTTCTCTGTTTGAAAAAGCTCATATGGATCCTGCTACTGTCTGATGCTGCAGGTATTTAATAAACCCAGTCAGATTTTTTGGGACATTTCAGTTTCAGTATTAGATGTGAAATTATAAGACCAAGTAAATGTGAAAGAGAAAGTTGCTTTGTGATTTTGGTACACAAACTGTGTCTGTTGCTCTCTGTGATGTTTTTGGATCAATATTACTGCTAAAATGTTGAAAAAGCTTTTCCCAGATTGCTTCACACAGCTCTAAGTAGTGAGCTGTTTGTCCGTTAAAGTGACTTGTTGCAGTTCAGACTTGTGCCGTGCTGAAAGTGATACTAAAATATTAATAGTCCCAATCTATAAATATGGTCGTCGCAACTTTTATAGAAAAGTGAGAAGAGTGCTCACTCACACGAGACGCCGACATGTTCAATGTCAGATTAACAGAAAGGAGTGCATGTCTAGAAGGGGCTGTAACTTCCACTAACTTCGAGCTTCAAACCTAACATCTCAGTGGTTCAAAAGGAAAACATGTCCTGTAACAAGGTAACTGTACCTAGAAATACATGCAAATATAGTTTTTGTTCTTTTGAAACATATATAACTTATATTTGCCTGCAAAAAAAGTGATTTCAGTCAGACTTCAAATCATAATTTTGATCAATAAGGCTGTATTTGTAATGCAATGTGTTTAGAGAACATTCTACATGTATTTTCAGGTTTGTAGAAAAGCCTATTTATATATTCAAAGTGACAGTAAATTATTGCTTTGGTATTAAACCTCACATATTGAACAATTTGAAATCATGCCCAGTTTTGATGCCTTCATTTAAAGTAAAACTTAGTATATTTTTATGCACCTACATAAACGAGCACCTCTGTAAAACAATGCGAGAGCTCGGATGCACTTTCTAACACACACAGGGCTCCATTGTGTTTTTAACGTGTTTGTTTGTTGCTCTCTTTCCCGCTTAATCCCAGACTTTTGTTTCTGCTCATCATAACACTGTATACACTGTCCCATAATTCCATTAACAAAGGTCACATTCAGAAGCAGAGAGGAGGTGACCCCCTTTTTAATAGCAGGAGAATGTCAGAGTGCAGCATGCCCCACATATACAGGCCGAAAATATGTGATTAACACTGCGAATCTGGAGCAAAATGCATTCACACACAGAGAGATAAACAGAGTCTAAACCGGTTTCTAACGGCACAGGCTCTATGAGAAATAGGTTTATGGGATGGTTTGGGTTTATGCTCTTAATATATGAGGTGATCCTGTAAATCTACTGCCTCAATGCAACAAGACAAAGCTGTAAAACATGAAGTGTGGTGCTGCCTGATAAGAAGGTGAGAGGTCTGAGCACCGAGGCAGACCTTTAAACCAGGCCAAGCGGATCATTTCACAATAGTATAGAATGAGGCATTGTTGGGCGTCCTGAACAGGCGCCACATGAAAGGTAAAGATGGAAATCTTATCTGATGAAAGTGTTACAGGAAAAACTCTGGACTGTAGTAGGCCAGCAGGAGGTGCAGTAGAAAGGCCTCATTGACAAAGCAGTCACATGAAGAGCAGGTTAAGTGTGGTTTGAGCTATTGTGGGCTTTACTTGTGTTTGTGAAGAGAGAAAAAGCAGGAAACATACTTTAAGATGCACTTATTTAATGGAAATACTGTTGACTTGTAATCATCCATGAGTAGATAAAGCAAATTTTCTATTTAACTTGCATGAGTTTAGTGGTATAGATACTAAAGTTTATGTCATGCAGATTTAACTCAACGTATAAAGATGAAAGGATTAAGATGAAAGGATAAGTAAGTGAGTTCCTGTTATCAGTTCAAATTGTCATGAATGACGCTCCTACATTTATTTTTATCTAATATTTTTACATTTAGATTGAATGCTTTTCTGTGTTTTTATTATTTATACCTTTTTGGTCTCAGTTTCTCTCAAAAAACAACCTGTATGGGAATTATACAGGTTAGTGCAACTAAAACTACTTCCCAGATGTGGCATCAATTATGATCGACGATGCCTCAATCCAAGCAGTAAATCTATAAGTTGTTCATTTACTGCAGGGACTAGTGGTCAGTTTTATGGCAGCCCAAACTTTTATGCATGTTTTGAACGTAAGAACAGCCCTTGAAGAAGCTCTTCCAAGGCTGTTTTCAGGGTAGAAGAAAGTACCGTTACTGACTGATAAACTTTCTAGCAGTCAAACATTGGTTCCACACAAACAGAGCCACTCATTCCGGATCTGTCTCAACCTCTTTGAAAGGTTGAGAAGAAGAGGATATGAGAAGACAGGAGAGCAGTGCCATCTGAAGGTAAAGATAAAGAAACTATAACAATAGTATATTAATGTGGGTGATGCCATTAGAAAAAGCAGTGCGTTGAGAGGAGAAAGTGTTTGTTTCTCAGATTCCTCTGATCATTTCTCTGATGTTAAACTATTTAATACTGCGCAAGAAAAAAGTCACAGACGTTTTAAACTAATCATCACTGACTCAGTGCGCTACACACACCAATCAGCTACTGACGGGTCAAGTGTATAACATCAATCATCTCATTACAATGCAATGTTCTGGTGACAAACACTGGGTCCTGGCATTCATGAGGATGTTAATTTCACACATACCGCCCACCTAAACATTGTTGCAGACCGAGCACACTCCTGCATGGCAACAGCACTCCTCAACACCAAGTGGCCCCACCACACTGGAAATACTGCTCAGGAACAGCTCGAGGACGAAGAGCCCAAGGCATTGACTGGCCTCCAGACTTCCACATCTAAAACACATTAAGCATCCAGGGAATTCACCAGAGAAAGAGAGAAAGACAGATCCACCAAGGCCCCACCCTGCAACTCATAGGACCCAAGGGATCTGCTGCCAACAGCCCAGTGCCAGACGCCACAGGACACCCCCAGAGTCCCCATGAGCTGCTGTGGCAAACCCTAGGCAATATTTGGCGGGTAGTTTTTTGTTATGGCTGATTAATGTATAAGTTACAGATTTATAAGTGTCTGAGTGTAAAAATTATGTATCAAATAGTGGTCTGAGCAATACCTTAAATGGTCCAGTATACGTTTTTTTTTTTGGCTAAAAATGCTGCGATTAAATTCTCCACCTTGGTTCAGTTGTAAATGTAAACATGTAAATTAATGTGTTATGATGATACACGTGATGATTCATACAGCTTATGTCAAATATTTTATTTTAATGCTCTCTATACAGTAAATTCCTCAGTGTTTAGTACCAAGGGCGGTGAGTACTTGTCAGTGAGCATTGTTTGTTTCATATTTACATTTCATTTAACAGAATCGTATGATGAGTTACACAAGTAACAGAGGTACTTAAAAGTGCGAGAATGTCCTTGTCAGATAAAATAACAGCAAGTGCAAGTTTTAGATGGCAATTTTGTCATTTGCTTTAAACGTACCACAGTTTTTAGAAATACATGATATTTATACAAATATAAAGTAACTATATTTGATGTGTGTATAAACAGTAATGCTCAGAATGGTGTTGTAAAAAATAGTCCTTTCAGAGTGTAATTTAGCAGAGTGAGCTGCTTTCTGTTGACTCGGTAATAATACAAAAGAGGGCAATATAGCTAATGTATTTTCTATTCATTGATAAAAAAAACTGTTTAATGAGTTTACAGGTATTGTTTAAATCAGTGACTAGTGAGAGCCATGGCCCCCTGGTGGACCACAATGTCATTTACAATACATTTAAAAAAGTTCAAATTTGATCAATCTTGTAATTACGTTATCAATAATTAAATATTTATATATTTTTAAAGAAATGTAATCAGAACTACTGCAGCGCACTTTAAGTGCAGCTCAAAGCGTACAACCAGACTGTCGTCACAGCAAGCGCACCAACTGCACACATGACCGCACAATGTGATTCACTGTCATCCACCATTATAATCCAATATTTAAAGAGTTATAATTGAAGTAGTCTCTGTGAAACTTTAGAGGTGCTTTGATTTGTACATCCTCTCCATTGATGGGCCCCAAAACACAGTGGGAATCTGTAAATTCTCCAGAAACCCTGTGCTATATTCACCCACAGTCCTTGGCACATCTCAGGAATAATCATTAATGCAGTACTACAGTCCAATCTGGAACGAGCTGCTATATTATGTAAAAGTCACAGCCTTTCAGAAACATCCACTGTAGCCCTGTGTGTTTTTGTATGTTTGATAGGAGGGGCAATGCGACCGTCAATGTAGCAGACTAATATGTACATATCGTAGTAGCTGCTGTATAATTTTAAAGGCTGCATCAGTTAAACAGAATTAACTATAGAGTTAGGAGATAAAAAAAAAGCTTCTGTAAATCAGTTTTCTTTGGTCCTATGGGTCATTTTGGAAGATGATAAAAACTATTTTATGTTTTAGTTTGAAGGATTTTTTGTTAAAAGTAGTACCAACGATTTCATAAATGCTGAAGTCTGGTATCACAGTATTCTGTAGTCGGTGTAGTGAAGAAAATACTCTTTTCAGGGGACAATTTGGCAACATGTGCCGGTTTCTCCTGAGTGGGTACTACAATGTGAAAGAGGGTGACAGCATTTGGCAGCATTCTCCTGCAGGCGCTGTTGTCACTGCATGAAAACACGACTCCTCCCCCTCACTTTCTCCAAAAACACTGAGGAGTGTGTGTTTGTGTGTGTTGTGTGTGCTGAGGGGGGTTAAAGCTCTGGTAGGAAAACAAACAAAGACACACGTAGTGGCCACACTCCTGTGTCTGGCTGCACGCCATCGGCCTCACCACAAACCACAACTTACGCTTTCCGCACACATACACATGCCTACGACCAATCAGCTCCTGCCGCAGATCGGCACTGATATGCCCCCAAGAGTCCAAATCATCTGCTCTACCTGATCTCCAGAGATAACCTCACAAAGCAAAATCATCTGCTATTATTGCCCTGCTGCTCCTTGACATTGTGCCATTAATAAGGCCATTGTGGAGGGCGCTCTCTGTTTGGACACCGTATAATAGACTCTTTGACAGATTTACTTTGCTCTCTCTCCCTCTACCCCGTCCTTTTTTCTTTCCAGTGAATACAGCAGGCATATTCTACGCTGCCGCTCATCAATAGACGAGCTGTTTGTTTGCCCAGTCATTCTGGACTGATGGTAAATACATAGAGGTATTCCAGACCAAAGGTTGAGCAAACAGGGGTTACATAAAGGCACTGTACCTGAATACACACAAGGGACATCCTCGTGCACACAGACACATTCACAAACCCCTCACACTACTGCTCTTTCTTGTTCGTGCTGTATTTTTCTCTTTAAGCTCATTCACTGTTGGAACACAACAGTTAGGCCTGACCTCCGCCCCCACAGGTAGAAGACAGTAATACGGGCTGCTCATGGTGGTTTTACTGGTTTGGGGTCAAAGTGAGGCTGGCTCGAGGCTGCCAGGTGTTCCATATCAACATTGGCATTCATCAGAGACCTTAGCCCACAGAGTCCCTCACACCACAGCCGGTCGCTGGGTAATAGGCACTCTTTGGCAATACAAAGGAAACCACAACTACTAGTGTCACCCTGTTTTCCCTGCATTTACAGCCTGGGGGTCCACTGCATTTAGAAATTAATAGAGTCATATACTGACCCAGAAAAAGTATAAATACAGCAACAGTACCCATGGTTACTATTAGATTATTTAGTGCAATCGTGTTCTGATTGTTCAGTAAGTAAATTGTTTTTCATGGGTAACATGAACACAATTATTATCTCAGTAATCAGCCTATTGTGTAGCTTACATGCTCCGTAATCTTTGAGAAAAGGTTCATACTACTGAGTCCAGTTAGAATGTTTAAAAGTAAATAAATCTCCTTAGAAATTTTTGATCTGAGAGAGATTGTGCTCAAATTTTAATTGTTTTAAACTATGTTAGCTATTTGTCTGCTGGTTGCACAGACAGTAGCTAGCATGAAGTATCTCAACGACTGTTAAGTCGAATTAGCGAATGCTAGCATGCTAATGCGCTAAACTACAGTGGCTGAACGTTAACAGTGATAAACATTGACTGTATATAAAATAGATTTACCTTCTGTGACGTCACCCATAGGCTCTGCGCTCCAACATTAAATCAGTGTAAACCACATTATTACACTAACAAAATATGTTTATCTGGAACATTGGAGGAATAAAACTACATTGCTATCTGGCCCTAAATAATAAATATAAATTGCTAGAATTCGTCTTTACTGTCAGAGATGCAGAGCAGAGACAAATCCTGACTAAAGACTGACTCAGTGACCTCAGAGAAAGAACGACACAAGGAGTCGTGGACAGTAGAAAGAGCCTGTGGTCAATGCATACAGGTGAGGAATAGACAGTGATGCATGACGTCCTAAAATGCAAATGTGACAAATGCAATGATAGAAGACAGGAACACTCTTAAAAATTTAACTTGACAGTAAAATTTCCACATCTACAACAGAATCAGGTCTGACACGACTCATCTCATGTTAACCACATGATTACATCTGCTCTTTGTGCTCATTTACATAATCTTTCTGCTTTTAAAATTACACAGCAACCCTTGCTGACTGATGACAACCTAAAGAGTCACAAGATTGACTGGAAGATGGGTGGCAAACTACAGGAAGTTATAGGTGTGGGGTCTGTGGGGGGAGGATTTTGGGAATCCTTTGGCAAGTGGTCAGTGTTGGATAAAACAGGAACAATTATGACCAGTCAGTCCTTTTCAGACACTAATGAGGGGCCACAGTTACATGAGTGTGGACGAGAGGCTGGCAGAGGGCACACAGATACAGACACTTTTGTGCACACACAAACCACACACGAGGATAAACACAGGAAAACAAAAGGACCCTAAGTAAAGTAAAAAAAGTACAGATTGTACCAGGACAGACACACACCCATAATCACAAGCACAGACACTGAGAGTCTCTTAATGATGATAACCCACACAGAAACACATTCACACACCAACAAATCATTGTACTATGAGCGTTGGGAGGAATTTCATTGCTAAAACTTTAATCTTTATATTAACCTGACGTTTTAACATTTGAGAAAGGTTTTTTTTTTTTTTTACTGATAAACAATAGAAATGGCATTTTGAAATTGAAAAACTAATTTCATATGACATCAGTATGTGTACAAAAGATGTCAAAATCCATGCGACTCACAGTAGAAGTCTTAGAACGGGAAATGACACTGGACCTGTTACTCACAGCATCAACTTGTAGAGAAGGTCTGACATTGTAACTGCTTTGTTGAGTTAATATAGACCACAAGCAAATTACTCATGATGTACCGTGTAAAGAATCAAGACAATCTATGATAAATAAATAATTTTGCCGTCCAATCCTAATCTTTACCGAGGCCCAACTGTTTTCATTTCTCACTTTCATTATTTCAAATGAGTACAATTTGGAAAGTAAGACAACAATAAAATCAAAAACTTGTGTGTAAAAGAACGTTTAAATATAAGCATATATGTAAAGAGAGTATCTTTGCATTATAATCAGCAGCTCATTTGCATTTTCTACGTGTATCTTTTCACTTTCACTTTATTTCATAATCACTGCGTAATTGTTGGCAGAAAGAATGACGAGAAACACACAGGAGCTGTTCGGTACTGAGGCACTTTACATCCGTTTGCTCCTCTCCTGCTCTCTATGCTCCCATACACTGTATTTTAATGCAGTCAAATTCCAAATAAAGCTGCACTGAAATACATATTTTTTTTGTTTCTGCTGTGAGTAACAGTGACTGAAACGCAAATCACTAGGAATACGTATTAACTAGTAGTCACATCCAAGCTGCTGCTCTGCACCGCTAAACTCCTGATTGTATAACCATGACATCGTCTGAAAAACTCACCATACACAAGTTCAAGACAATTGCTGTGCTGCGAATTTGGGGATATTCAAGAGAATTCAAAGCTAAGTCAGAGAACAATTACACAATAAGGAAGAAAGAAGTTGCCTTAACAGACCTGTGGTTGTAAAATATCCACTGTGTCCAGGTTGCACTTTGTTTAGTATGCAGTCTGAACTTTATCACTTTGTTGCACTACTGACCCAACAGTTTTGCACATTGATATGTAAATCTTAATTTACATTTCGTAATGTGCTGCATTCTACAATGACATATATTCTGTTAAAATAAAAAGTACTTAAACGAAATGTGCATTTTTGGAGAAAAATTAATCGATTAATCGAAAAACAAATGTTAGTAGCAGATCTAATCTGTCTATTGTTTGGTACTGAGTAGGTAGTGTAAAGTGGGTCTCAAAAGATCTGTCTCTGGAAACAGCTGCCTGCTGTGGCCGAAAACAAGCTATGACAGCAGTTAGAGCAAACCACCTCAGTAAAGTTGTGGGCTGGACAGCTACACAATGAGCTGAAACTCACTATAAAGCTGTGTAAAGCCGAGGGGAGCTTCAGTGACCCCTTTCATGTTGTCACTGCGGTTTCACACTAACATTTAATTTGGTTATTAAAAACTATATCTATATTTAAGGAAACAAGAAACTTTGTTTCACTTTGCACATGTAAAACTTATCCTGGTTTTATACCAAATTAAAAGGAGACACACACACACAACACAGTCCATACTCCTGTAACAACACAAAAGCTTTCCATCAGTAATAACCTTGCTGCAGAATAGCGAGGCCAGCTGCAGGGTTCTCCATCCTGCTTGATTACCGTCTGAACAAACCTGTCCAATCAGCCCCATTCATGGGTGCCAGCACTCACAGGACAACTCTGACCTGACTGACCTACGCAGAGGGCCGGCCCTTCAGCCTTGACCTTAGGTGTGGATGCTTATTGTCGGACTCGCCGGCCCCAGCGCTCTCACAAAGGCTTGGATACCAGAAATTAGGCACTTGAGGGAAACTGGAGAACTCCTGGCCAAAACTCCTGTTTGCAGAAAAAAGGGCAATTCTGAAAATCAAGTGCTGTAATTGAGGGGAATTTTTAGAGTCGAGAGGAGTGTTGGTAAATGTGCCGTGGTGTTTGTGTTTTTCCTGCATCATCTATTGTGTGAATAGGAAGCAAAGAAGAGGGCTGGCAGCCAGACAGTGTTCTAATTGCTAATAGTTAAGCATAACACTTTACATGTTCAACCAGGGTTCTGTTTCCCTAAATTCATTGTCCAGCTCTGACTAAAACTCTCCACACTGCAGAGCTTCCACCTCGTTGGACTGGTGCATAGTCTTCAACGTAGTCTTAATATGCGAAGGTCCTTCTTTTTGCACTACCTACTATGTTTTCATTGCACTACCTACTATGTTTTCATTGCACTACTACTGTGTTTTTACTGTGTTTTCATTCTTTAAATTCTATTTTTATTTATTCTAATGTTGTAAATACCTTATTCTATTTTTTATTTCTATTATTATTTTATTTTTAATTTTAAATGTTATCCTTAATTGCATTGTGAAGTTGAGCTGGCACTAAGTACCAAGAATTTCATCACTGGTGATGATGTATGTTGTTACACAGGGCATGACAATAAAGAATCTTGAATCTTGAATCAATCCAGCAGAAACATCTTGTTGACAACCTGCTGATCCTCCTGACGTTTGTTTATGACCCCGTTACTTTCTCAGGCAGCGTTTCTCTCTAACGGGCTCGTCTGTAGGGGCTGAGGCCACAACGAGCAGCCAGATCACGGCTTTTCAAAGTCTGGAGACGACAGTAAACAGTTGTGCTGCTAATCTCTTCAACGTGGGGATGAAGGAGGAAGAAGAGGAGGAAGAGGAGGAAGAGGAGTGTGGGGCTCAGTCGGTGTCTTAACGTCGTGAGACCAACGCGACCTGAAACAACCTCAGAGCTCTGGACTGAAATAGCTGCAGTCAATCTGCTGCTTCGGGGTGAAGCAGATGAAAGAAGCTCCGCCTCCCGGCTAATTTTGCACGCAGGTAAAAAACAGGTCATGCTTTTTGCTAGTCGACATACTGTAAGCCCTCAACACACACAGACACACACACAGACACACACAGCTGCATCAGTGATCTGTGATGAACTGCTGCTTAAATCCACCAAGTGAAGAATCAATCAATATCCTTCTAAACTAGTGCCCAGGCTGGTTTCTTTTTATACTCGCAGACAGCCAGTCATCAGGTTTGATTGAGCACGGCCCACAGGGCGAGGAGGACTAAATGCTGTGGTGTAACGCTGGCACGGCCCGGCGCTACTAAACTTGGACTCACGTATGCCCGTTGGCCACACCATGCTCCTCACATGTTTGTCTAGTCTCAGCTGGCAAGGCCTCCTGGGTCATTGGATGTGGACGGATGGACGGACAGATGCTCGGCTCTCCAGTCAAACAAACACACTGACTGATGGCTTCCTGGTTCCAAACTAGCGTCGAGCAAAGCCGTCTGTAACCGCAAGACAATGGACAGCCGAGCGGTGGAGAACTGGGCTGCATTGGTCCAGTGTTTTCTAGTTTGCATGCTTTTCCTCGTCCTCGTAGCTTCAGTCGTAGCATCTTGGTTGAGTTTAGCTCCAAGATGTTCCACCTTCATCCAAGAGGCTTCATCAGTTCTATACTGACTGGTTGGGAGTTCCAGGTTTTAGACTCTTCAGGATCCATTAACACTATTGAAGCTCCAGTCTGCTGGGTGAGTGTTGCCCCTCCCTCATTATGGGAGTCCTTAGGTCCTTCCCTCTCACAATGGGATTCGTTAGGACCCTTTGTGGCCAGGTGTGAACGGTTTCTGTTCTTCCTGGGTAAAGAATGTAATACTGCATTTTACTCTTTACCCAGGAAGAACAGAAACCTTTCACACCTGGCCACAAAGGACCCTAAAGAACACCATTGTGAGAGGGAATGACTTAACGACCCTCATTGGCACCATTCCCACCTGGCCACAAAGAACTCTAACGAATCCCATTGTGAGAGGAAATGGCCTAACGACAATCATTGGCACCGCTCACACCTGGCCACAAAGGTCCCTAACTAACCCCATTGTGAAAGGGAAGGACCTAACGAATCCCATTGTAAAAGGGAAGGACCTAACGAATCCCGCTGTGAAAGGGAAGGACCTAACGAATCCCACTGTGAAAGGGAAGGCCCTAACAAACCCCATTGTAAAAGGGAAGAACCTAACGACCCCCATTGTGAAAGGGAAGGACCTAACGACCCCCACTGGCACCATTCTCACCTGGCCACAAAGGTCCCTAACGAACCCCATTGTGAAAGGGAATGACCTAATGAACCCCATTGTAAAAGGGAAGAACCTAACGAATCCCATTGTGAAAGGGAAGGACCTAACGACCCTCATTGGCACCGTTCTCAACTGGCCACAAAGGGCCTAACGTACCCCATTGTGAAGGTGAAGGACCTAATGACCCTCATTGGCACCATTCTCACCTGACCACAAAGGGCCCTAACAATCCCATTGTGAAAGGGAAAGACCTAATGAATCCCACTGTGAAAGGGAATGACCTGACGAAGCCCATTGTGAAAGGGAAGGACCTAACGACCCCCATAATGAGGGAGGGGCAACACTCACCCAGCAGACTGGAGCTTCAATAGTGTTAATGGATCCTGAAGAGTCTAAAACCTGGAACTCCCAACCAGTCAGTTTAGAACTGAT